>RJWH01004124.1:0-118103 GCA_004363575.1 Solenodon paradoxus | reverse complement strand
GCTTCCACTTTTGGAGGTGAACCCTGGGGTCGTTTTGACTGAGGTGCAGTTTCAATACACACGAAGTGAAGTCAGAGATTCATTTCTTACGGATTCCAGAAATGGGTAGGGAGTGGGGTACAGTGTGCCCGGGGAAGGGCGGTCCTCCGCCCCAGGTCCCAGGTCCAAATGAGCAGGATGGCCAGCTCCTTTTTTGACAGGGTGTTTGGTCCAGGCCCCTATTTTTCTCCAGCTCATGCTAAGTGGGGAGGGAGGGAGGGAAGGAAGGAAGAGGCCCTGGGAAGAACCCTGGCATTTGTGTTGGGAATCGCAAGCTCAGGTCTTTGCCTGTCCAGACTGTGGGTGTCAACAGGGGTGTCATGCCGTGAAATGCCCAGAAAGCAACTCCAAATAGCTGTGTTTTCATCACTGGGCTGTTGAGACGAATATCCTGCAAGTTTTTCATTTTACATCTCTTGTGATGTGTGTTTAAAAAATTATCTCTTGTGGAAAGAAGAAAGTTTGACTAAGTGTGGACTCCTTTGGAAAATCTGGCCCCTGGGTTCACTGTGCGTAAGGCTGGGAGCTGAGAACAGCTCAGGGTGCAGCCCAGAGTGAGGGTCTGAAGGCCTGGGGGCAAATTGCACTGTGCAGTGCAGGCTTCTGTCTCTTGCAGGGTCTTGGTGGTAATGGGTCTCCGAGTGATGTTGCAGGGGCTCAGTGTGACTGAGGATAGGTCTTTGGACTTATTATTTTCTGTTTAAAAGACAACATTCACCTAGAGTAGAAGCCAAAATCCTTCTGTGACCTGCGGGACCCTCATCCTACCACCCCTCCCTGCCCGCACCATCCCTTTTTGGATGCCCTGTCATTCCTTGAGCGCGCTGGAGTATGCCCTGCCTGGGTCCCTGACTGGTCCCTCCCACAGCACCCTCCCACTTAAGTTCTGGGGTTTTTTTGTTTGTTTTTTTTTTAAGTAAAGGTGCAGGCTAGAATGAAGGTGATCACAGGCAAGCTAGCAGGAAGAGAGAGAGGGAAGAAGCACTTTATTCATTTATTAGTGCATCTTGGTTGTTCAACCAGCCCCGATGCAAGCTGGTATCCTTGGGATGTATGTGGATTGCACCAGCAGAAAGCATCTGAGCAGACCGTTGCTCCACCAGGGCACAGCCCTTCTTCAGTTCTTTCTTGAAATGCTACCTTCTCCATGGGTCATTATCTACTTTCACATGCTCAGCATTCCTGTTCGGTTCCCTTGTCCCTTACCGTGAGCACTGTATGTCAGCTGACACTGTAGACAGTGTGCATGGTCTCCGTGAGCCCCTCTACAGAGCCCCACTCATGGCGGGAGCTCCTCAGTGGGATGATAAATGAGTGTTCAAACAAACTCAGCATTCCTCTATCCCTGTCATCTTCTGCTCTTGACTCTTGCAGGCTCAAATGCCGGGAGTTGTCAAGTGGGGTCACTACTGGACAAAAAGGGGTACGGGGGCACCTGGCACACACCTGGAGAGCAGGTCTCTCCAAGGACAGCCCGCCCCGCACAGCCCCAGCTGATAATACCCCAGGCTGGCTAAATCTCATTTCGAAAGCAAAAGCTGTCAGCTCTGTGTGCTTTTCTCTGTCCCTAAACGTTAGGTACTTGCTGAGCGAGTCGTGTCTGGCTGTCTGCCGCCTGTGACCTCTGGCTCAGCCCAGGATTGTCTCTCTTGACTGAATAACGGCCAGGCAATGGAGCGTGGCTCTGAATTGTTTGCGTGTGTCAGATACTTCGCTTGCCAGGAAATAATGGCCCTCAAACACAGAATTGCCGTGTGATCCATCAGTCTTGGGATCTGGACCTGGGAGCAATTCAGGCATGGCCCCGGCGATTTATGGTCTCATTAGGAGACCTTGAGAAAGCTATCCCTGCTACGGATCCTCGGAGCAGCAGCCACTTAATTTTATTCCTTTTCAAATCCAGAGGCTGCCCAGGAAGTGTTTGCAGAGTAAATTACTGGCAAGGCCAGACACCAGAATAGAGCGAGCTGGTTGGCATGACAAACTGGAAGCACGCTGCAGCCTGACCCTGTTCTCTGAGCAGCTTGTCCAGCCTTCAGCTGTGGCTGCATGCTGGTTGCGTACCAGGAGACTCATTAGCTGGGACTTGGAGCTGCTGTCTGACTCATGCCCAGGGGAGAGGGCCACACAGTGTTGGGAGAGGCCTGAGGACTGGAAAGTCACGCCAACAGTTTGGCTCCAAACCTATGTGATCTGGGGCAAGGTGCTTACTGTCTCCCAGCCTCAGCCTCCCCATTTGTAAAATCGAGTCATGTCCTAGCTTCACATGGCCATTGTAAGAATTCAGGGAGACTGCAAGTATGCTGGCACTCCGTTATGCCCATCTCAGCATCGCATGGGGAAGGAAGAAAATTCATTTTCTACCAGGTGAAGGTACGTCCAGAATAGGACATACTTATTGTCCCCATCAGGCACAGCTCCCCAGCTCATGTCCAGAATAATTTCAAAATCCTCTGCACCTCCAGGGGTTGTACCAACCTGCATTTAGAATTTGCAACAGACTTTGGTCCAGTGTTCTGTGGGGGCTGGAGAGCTGGGAGGACATGGGGAGGAGCCCCCTGGGGGAGGCAGGTAGTTGGATGACTGCATCAGTCAGGACAGGTGAGATGAGTCTGCCCCCAGGTCCCAGTGATTTCCCACAGCACAGGGTCACTTTTTGCTCATACTGCCTGTGCCTCCAGGGTCGATTGGGCTGTTGTCTTCCTTCCATAAGTAGCCTGGGTGTAGTCTCTTGCAGGGTCTTGGTGGTAATGGGTCTCCGAGTGATGTTGCAGGGGCTCAGTGTGACTGAGGATAAGGTCTTTGGACTTATTATTTTCTGTTTAAAAGACAACATTCACCTAGAGTAGAAGCCAAAATCTACTGCCTCTTCGCTGAGAGAGAGCGTGGCAGATCGTGCCCTGCTGTTAAAGCTCCTGCCCTGCTATTAAAGCTCCTGCCCTGCCCCACCCTCGAAAGAGCAAGTGACATGGTCGTACTTACACACAAGGAGCAAAAAAGCACAGTCCTTCCTGCTGGGTCTGTGCTGATTACAAATGGGACACATTCATGAGCATTGCCGTCAACTGTTTCCCTACTTGAGCACTAATTACCAGGAGTCAGACTCTTTAAAATGATCTCATATGATCCTCATTTAAAAACGTCTTGAGAGGTGCTGTTCTCTCGTGACTCCCACTTCACAGGTGGAGAAACTAAGGCTCTGGGATGTTGGTGGCTTGCCTGGTGCTAAGACGTATAGCTGGGTGAGTCCAGGCCCCAGGACCCAGACATCTGTGCTCAGAGTCCCTGCTCTGCTGCCCACCCGTTGTCTCCCTTCCTTGCTCAGGGAGGGCGGGTTGGAGCAGCATCTGGGAGGAGAGAGGAACATGAGGAGCTCATGTTCTAAGGGGTGCACTGGCTCAGGGAGGAGCAGTTGCAGTGGCTTGATAAGTTAAGCTTTGGAACTAAAGTCAGGTGTGCCACTCAGGTGCCAAGTCCCCTTTGATTCCTCCTTTTCTTCCGGGGACTCTGTGTCCCACCCTTGATATGGAGATGACCCCCTGGGATAGTTAAGGGTCAGGTGAGAAGTGGGCTCTGAAAGGAGCTTGTCCAGCTGGGACATCTTAGGGTTGTGGTTGGTGTTCCTGCGGAGCCACAAGGGGGACCTACGGAAAGGGCTGAGGTACAGGGATGGGTAGTGGGCAAGGGTTTGGAAAGGTGAGCGCAGAGAGAAAGGAGAGCAGTCCAACGGGAAAGAATGGGGTCTAGAGAGTGGTCTGTCAGCCTGGGCACTGTTGACATTTGTGACCCGACCTTCCTACTGGTGGGGCTGTGCTGTGTTGAGGACACAGGCCAGGCAGGAGACCAGGTTGGACAGAGCTATGGAGCATCTCGGTGTGAGCAGGAGTGAGGGTCAGATAGTGACTCACCCCGCAGCCGGCTTGGGGCACATCACGTCAGACACGGCCGGACCAGTCCTGAACTACCTGCCCTTGGCTGCTTGCAGGTCCCGGTCTCTAGCCACCGCAACCCTCTGCTGAACCTGGCTGCCTACGACCAGAAGGGCCGCAGATTCGACAACTTCAGCTCTCTGAGCATTCAGTGGGAGTCCACGCGGCCGTTGCTGGCCAGCATCGAGCTTGACCTGCCCATGAAGCTGGTGTCTGAGGACGACGGCAGTGGCCAGAAGAAGTTGCACGGTGAGCTGGGTGGGCAGCTGGCTGGCCCAGGCCAGAGAGCGGAGTAGCGACACCTCCCACAGACCGCGGTGAGCCGAGGGCTGGTGTCTGTTGGGCGCTGTTACCTGGGCCTTCTCTTTATTCAGGACTAAAAGGCAGGGATGTCATATGCATACTACTCCAATCCTTCCCAGTGTTTGGTGATGAAGGCTCTGAAACCTGTCTTTTGGAGGTGGGGAGATAGGCTCAGGGCACATCGCAGGCAAGGCCCCAATCCCAGGTTGCACAGTCGTCCAGTTTGGCTCCTGGGCACTCCTGCCCCCGCTGCCCATCAGCATTCCAGTTGAGTCCCTTCCTCCAGCTCGTCTAAGCTGCTCCGTGAACCTCTGCTCAGGGCCTGGCTCCTCTCATGGCGCATACGGTTTCAACAGACTTGGGTACCTCTTTTTAGGACTATGGGACGTTTAACCTACACATCAGAAGGGGCCTGGGGGTGCCTTCACAGACAGCAGTGGAGTCACAGCCCCATCCTGGTTTCTCTGCTCGTGGTCTCAGGTTTGCAGGCCATTTCAGTCCATGAGGCATCCGGAACCACAGCCGTCTCTGCCACCGTGACTGGCTACCAGCAGTCCCACCTGGCTGCAGCCAGGGTGAAGCTTCCGGTACCTCCCAGGGCCCTGGGGTTGGGAGGGTGGTCCTCCTGCTTTCTCCTCGCGTCCTGGTGTCCAGAGCCCCTCACCAGGCCACAGCTTTCCTCCCTGACTGCTCCTCCCTGACTGGGTGTGGTGGGCTCACCTGAATTGGGTGCCTGGTCCAAACCTACCCCTCCTCATGGTGCATGGACAGCATCCAAGCAGCATCATTCATGGGGAGCCCTCATCCACCTCCACCTCCTGTGCACCCACTGGCCACCTACTAGCAGGGCCTCTGCCTGGGGCCCAAGAGCAAGC
The DNA here is from genome assembly GCA_004363575.1 of Solenodon paradoxus. NCBI lineage: Eukaryota > Metazoa > Chordata > Mammalia > Eulipotyphla > Solenodontidae > Solenodon > Solenodon paradoxus. The sequence goes on along the minus strand of RJWH01004124.1, from coordinate 112,957 downwards.
CCCGGTCCCTGTGTATGCAGACGAGGGCAGTGGTGCCTACGTGAGTGTAGCGGGGTGGTGCCTGGGCTTGGGAGACCTGGGGCGGAAGCAGCTGCTCTGCGCTGGGTTGAGGGAATGCTGTGGGTGACGCCACCAGTGGAGAGAGTAAAGGGCGAGAGGCACGAGAGCAGTGAAAACTGCAGATCCAGAGGCGTGGCGGCTTGAGCTCCCTGCACGGAGTCAAGGGATGGGGAAGGGAGAAGAGGTTGACAAAATGAGGACAGCTTCACCTGAAGACCTAAGGGTTCCCAGAGGTGTGTGCTGGAGCTGAGGGCTGGGCCTGTCTGCCTGTTAGCTACATCTCTCCAAGGGCAGGAAAGTGGGTGGGGAAGATTGGACGCAGGCACCCCATTTGGATTGACCTTTGTCTCCCGGATTTGATGGCGCTGGCCTTGCCCCTTTAGCACGACCCTCTGGTACCTGTGTCGGCCTCCATAGAACTCATCCTGGTGGAGGACGTGAGGGTGAGCCCGGAAGAGGTGACCATCTACAACCACCCTGGCGTGCAGGTACGGCCTCTCCCACCACCACACCGTCTGAGTGTGGGCCATGGGAGACCCCTGGCCTCCGACACCCACCTGCCCCCTTCTCGCAGGCACAGCTGCACATCAGAGAAGGCTCTGGCTACTTCTTCCTCAACACCAGCACTGCAGACGTCCTCAAGGTGGCTTACCAGGAGGCCAGGGGCATCGCCTTGGTGAGTGTGGACCCTCTGCAGTCCCTTTTAGCTCCACATCTGTGTGGCATGTGGTTCATGGGTTGGTGCTTCAAAAGCTGGCACTTAATTGCTTCAGCTTCAATTTTCAAGTCCTTTTGATTCTCTGATTCATTGTGAAACTAATCATTCACATGCTACCTTTGTGAGTTTCATTCCATATCCACAAAATCTGCACGTTGTTAGTTCGTTCATGGTTTCTTTTCAGTCAGAGTTTTAATTAAGATTAAAATATTAATACATAAGCAGCACCATGACAGCCATAAAGGAAATTGCTTTGAAGTGATACATCAGCTTTTCCTGTTTTACCATGTTCCTTTCTCAACCTTCTCCCTAGTCTTGCAAATATTGATTTAGCTGTGCCCATGGTATGGAAGGATCTGACATTTCCACTTCCTTCAGTAATTTTATTCTAAGTTTTTTCCCTGTTGCTCTGTAGGCTTGGTGGATTCTTTTATGTGGTCCTTTTTACTTGGCCATTTTTTTCCTTGGCGATCATAAGAGTCGTTGGATCTTTTTTGTTTTAAAAATAGCTCTACTTTTAGAGCAAAGAGCAAAAAAAAATGAAAACACCAATTTTTTAAAAGTCTGCGTTTCTGCATTGTGAGTTAATATGCAATCATGAAAACTGATTTCTCTAAAAGGAAACTCTCCTGAACTTGTCAGACTGCTCTTGTTAGTCACAGATACAGGCCACCAGCCTGGAGCAGAGAGACGACACACAGGCAGCGTCATTACATAGCTCCTGTGCTGCCGAACCTCAGACCTGCTTTCTCCTTGTCAAGGGATAATGTTGGCCTCACAGAATGACTTGAAGTGTTTCCTCTTCTAGATTATGGAAAAGTTTGTGTAGAATCAGTAACAATCACTGTGTGTGTCGGTAGAATTAACCAGTAAAGCCACCGGGACATGGGTTTTTCTTCATGGGTAGTTTCTCTCTCATTCAGTGTCTTCACCTCTCACAGGTCTGTACAGGTTGTCTGTCTCTTTTTGAGTCAAATTTTGATAGCTTACATCTTTCTAGGACAGGTCAGGTTTTTGGGTTTTTGGGTTTTTAACCCGTGCTTACCCCTCTGTGATCAGCTGGGTCTTCAGCCATCTCAGAGAGGATATGTCCTCACCTGGGAAGGGTGAGGGCCGAAGATGTTCCTGTTCTCTGAGGCAGAGTCACTGAGGGAGGACCTCAGGTTTATCACCATAAGTCAGAGCAAGAAAAACTTCCCTTGAGAGGGGGAGCAAATGTGTATTGTTAAAGGGAACTTAAGGGCTGGTGGCAGCCGAGATCACGGGAAACTCCCCAGATAACAGTCTTACAGCCATTCTCTCTGCTCCCGTGTCTCATCCCTTCGCGGTGGTGCCCAGGCATCTGCCTGTGGGAGGTGCAGGCAGTGCCCCTGTGGTGGGGGCCTCAAGCCCTGGGGTCTCTGCTTCCCTCCTCTTGGGCCTGTGCAGACACCAGGGCCACTCTAGGCTCCAGGAACCACTGATACTGGCTGCTGCTTCCCTTTGCCTCATCTGTAACCTGCAGGAGGAATTTTTCATGGAGTGTTGACGATCTGACAGGTCCTAGCAGCTTCTCAGATGGGTGTTTCTGAAGGACATTTACACATTTCTTTGGCATATTCCAGCTGCTAATTAGCAGCATTCTCATTTCCCTTAATCACAGAGACAAGAAAGCCCACAACAGTTCTTCAATGAGCTCATAGAAATGTTTCTTTCTTTCTTATTGATGCACATTGGGGATGTAAGAATGGCTCCTGGGTGTGTTTCAGCTTCCAAGTGCCTCTGGAAGGGAGCGGTAGCACTCACGCACCGGGGCCATTGTGGGGTATTATGCCCACACAATGCACTTAGGACTGTGCTTAATTCTGCTTACACAGCCCCCAGACTCTCGTCAAGGGCCTTTATTTCATTTTTGGCTGGCTTGCACATAGGCATGTTTACCTGATTTAAACTTAGGCTTACTTTCTTCACAACAATTCTTCACATTCCAAAATAAACTAGCAGAACCCATGGAGCTGTAAATCAGGAGAGGGAACCTACTGTGCTGAGCTGGTCTCACCTCCCAGTAATGCAGCTTTTCAGCAGAGATGGGTGCCTGTCCCCTGCCAGGGGCTGGTTTAGTACCAGGTGAACCAGAGGTTCTGCTCACATGAGCTACTTCCCGTCTCCCTGGTCCTCTGATGCACAGCCAGTTGTGGTGCTGTTGTTCACTCAAGGAGGCACATCAGCAAGGGAATCTGCACCTCGAGATGAGGGGGCAGGAGGAGCAGGTGGCAGCCTTGGGCTTGCACTCAGGTGTGTCCTACTTCTCTCCTGAAATCACCTGTGAATAAGGCACAGGCCCAGCTCTGGTGCTGTGGGAAGTCCAGGGTCAAGCCAGGGCCCTTCTCCATGCATGTGATATTCCTGGGGTCTGGATCTTCCCCCCATAGGCTTTGAGGGTTTCTTCTTGAAGGCACAGATCCCAGCACTCAACACGCACTGCTGGGCCCACCATGCAACACTGATGGACACACAATAGGAAACAGGAGCTGATGGTGCCAGTGACTCTGAAAATCTTTGTAGGATCCTTACTCTGGTGCAAATGTCACCTGTCAGAGACAAGTCTGAAGTGTTACGGGGCCCAGGGAATCGAGGAGCTGAGATGGTGTGGGCAGAACCTGGGGGCCTGGCAAGCATGCGTGGCCGTCATGGTTTCAGTCCGCTCTCGAGCAGAGCTGCCTCCGGCTCCGCGCACTGTGTCTTAATGAGCAGTAATGCATTCATCGTCTCTGAGGAGATGACAGGACTTTCCCCTCAGCTCAGAATCACTGCCGTTCCAGTGGCACCTTCAGCACTTAGAAGTTAGAATTAATTCAGGGCACAGCCTCCTCCACCTCCTTTCCATCACACACATTCTCCACTTGTCGGTCAAAAAGCAGGCGAGTCGAAACCTGGTGAAGCGAGGTGCAGTGACAGACCCAGCCAAGTGGGCAGCAGGGTACACCCAGCTCTCCCCCGAGCTGGTTGGCGAGTACCCTCACTCCCCAAGTGCAGCTTTTGTCTCCGAGAGGCCCAGTGAGCTCTCCCTATGGCACTGGGTAAGCGGGTGGAGTGCGCTGACGTGACAGGCAGACACGTGGCCTGGATGGCAGCTGGCGCCATCTTCCCCTTCTGTCATCCGGAAGGCGGCTTGACGTCCTGCCTCTGGGAAATGAAGCGGAAGAGGAATTGATTTCCCTACTGCCATTTTATGTCTTTGTTTAAAAATGTGCAAAACGGTCCTTTGGAAGGAGAGAAAAAAAGAGAAAAAGGCTTCCTCTCATCCCCCTGCGTGGGTCTGTCAGCGTTCGGCGCAGCGTGTAATTTCTTCGTCTGGTGAAGGACGTGCCAGCTCCTGACAGCAGTAACTAGTGGGAAGATCGGATCGGAGCTTTGAATTATGTTCTCAAAGAGAGCTCTTGTTTCTCTCTGCAGTTTTTAAATGAGTTCTCTCTGGGGGAATGTAATAAGCCAAAATGGTTTGTCCTCACCAAACTGGAGCCCTGTGCCCTGGTCATATTCATTGCTAGGCTGGCATGGTGATGGCTCAGATTATACCGCAGCGTTTGGAGCACAGGCATGATTTCCACTGTGGGATCTTCATGAGTCCACATTGAGCCTTTGTGTGAAACACCCTGGCCCCATCATCTGTGCTGCTGTACCCTAGAGCTTGGTGATACAGGCAGCCCTGCCAGGCTTGCTCAGCCTCCAGCCTCCAGCTAACTGTGGGCCTGGGCCTGTTTCAGCTCTGGCCTTTTCCTGCCAACCCCTCCACTTCCCTGCCTTCAAGGCTGTGTTCCCATCCACTCTGGGCCTCAGTTTCCACAAGTATGCATTGAAATGGCAGATCAGAATCAGCCCTTCCCAAATAGATGAGGGTTGCACACGCACTCCCCACCCCTGAATTTCCAAATCTTAACAAAGCTAAACGTAAAGCTGAACACCAGCTTTCTTTGCATTAACTGGAATGACTACAAGCTGTGACCTTGGCTCCAGAACTCATCAAGGCACCGTTTTTGGTGGCTAGTCTGTGCTAGATGTTCGGCTTGGCCCTGAGGCTTCAGAGGGGAAAGCAGGACAATGTGGAGGGGCAGGACACACCCTAAGCAGCAGTCTGCATCAAGATGGAGTGCACGCAGTCCAACACACTGGGCGTGAGCAGAGATAGTGCCGGAACTGCCCCACGTGGGACCAGGGAGGAATGTCCCTCAGAAGGGTGCTGCACTGGGCCTGAAGGATGAGTTGGAGCCAGCGAGTGAAGACGGGGAAGGAAAGTCCTACATGCAATGGACTATGCAGCCCTGGGACAGGCAAGCAGATGCCAGCCGGTTTTGAGGAACAGACAACAATGGCTAGACCAGTGGGGAAACGTGTTTCGTAGGGAAGTTAGAACGGTGGATAACCTTTGAAGGATTTTTACCTGGGTGTGATTTCATCATATTTATCTCCTTAGGGTCAGGAATCTGGTGTTTTTTCCCACAGGCTCTTGATGTTAAAATCCAGTTTTTCAAGCTGTCATTTACTGTGCACATCACCCTCTCGGCCCCAGGTGACTGTAAGACTACACACTGTAGGCAGCAGCAGCAGGGCCACAGAGCCATGGAGACTGCCCGCGCAGCTCACCCACCCGCTCCATGACCTGCCCCCACTCCAGGTCCCGCTCAGCCAGCGGAAATCCACTCCTCAGCAGACGGCAGGTTGCTGCAAGTCCCTTCGTGTGGACAAGTTTTAGCTGTGTGATGCCCCCCACCTGCAGCTCCGGAGAGTGACTATGATGTGGTTGGTTAGGGGAGAGATTATTCTGCAGGTGGGATCCCTGGAAGCTGGTGGAGAGAAGAGAGGGTTTGAAAGGGAGCTCATTGGCCATGGAAGACTAGAAAACAGTAACTCCAGTGCGTGCATTGACTCAGAACATTTTAGGAGATCTCTTTCAGATACTGCTGAGGTTAGAGCACTTACACTTAATACCTTGGTGGCCTCTACAGTCTGTTCCAGCACCTGGATCCTGTGAGTTCAGGTTGGACTTGTCAGTGAGGCTCCCTTTGTAAAGCAGCCATGTCATGCACTCCTAGTCCTGGCCTGTGGATTTCCATGAGACCCATTGGGATGCTCTTCTGTTACAGGGCAGGGATGTGGAGTCCTGTGTTTGTATCCTCCCTCCATTTCCAAGCTGCCCTATGCCCCCAAGGCCACTGACCACTCTGCTTCAAGTAACTTCCTTTTCCTTTTTGTAAAATGAACGAAGTTGGTACCCCCTGGTGGAGCACCGGTTAGGTCAGTCGCCTCAGAATGAGCAAGCCACATACTTGGGTTCGAGTCCTGAGTCCGGGAGGAAGCAACCAATGTTGTTCAACTAAATAAAAATAAAGAGCTTCTTCCTCCTCTCTCTTCCTGCCTGCCTGCCTACTTGCCTTCATTTCTGCCTGCTCCTTTCCTTCACACACACACACACACACACACACACACACACACACGTATAAAGTTGAAATAAATGCACTTTGAGATCCATCTTAACATTAATAGTTTTCATTCCAAGCTCATCCCCTGGCTGCCAGTGGGCTCATGGAGAGGAATGGGTTAGGATTTTCTTGTCCACTACTTGTGAACAGTGGCCTGAAGGTCTCCAGGTGAGAGACTGTGACTGTGCTCTGCCCTCCCACTTGCAGGTGCACCCTTTGCTTCCAGGCAAGTCCACCATCATGATCCACGACTTGTGCCTCGCCTTCCCGGCCCCAGCGAAGGCTGCCGTTTACGTATCGGACGTCCAGGAGCTGTACGTCCGTGTGGTTGACAAGGTCAGTGTCAGCTTCCTGACTTGGCTCCCTCTGCTGATTTGCAGAACCCAAGGAAATGGCACAGCCATGGGAGATGTTTTCCTCGTGTCTTTTGCTTTTTCTTCTGGTTCCTGGGTCCCCATTCCCCATGGGAGATGCTGTGACCTGCAGCCTCACTCTTGTCTGGTTCTGTGGGTGCTGAGGGAATGCTGCTCCACCCCCACTGACATTCGTGAACTGTGGCTGTATGTCCGGCCTGGAGTTGCCTGCAAGTTGCCCTGACTGGGGACCCTCCAGCTCGTGAGGGCTGCTAACCAGCCACCATTGTGTGTTTTCTCTGCAGTGTGTAGGTTTCATTCCTGTCCATTTTCATGGCTCTTGAATAGAAGTCATGCCAGAGTGATAAATAATAGATGTAGTCACAAAAATAGGGGATTGTAATACTCCAGATGTCTGCGGTAACAGAGCCAGGCTTCGAGAGGATGGCTGGCAGGTTCCTGTTGTCCTGAGTGAATGAAATGGTTACCAATTCAAGAGAAATTTAGAGAAGATTAGGCTTAGATGAATCTAAAAACCAATTTCCTCTCACACAGCCTCAGCTGCTCCTCCTGGGCCTTCATTCCACTGGGGCCTGATAGGCCAGACTCTGATTCTTCTCTGAGCTCTTCGGACTCTCTTTTCTAAAGTCGTTGCTCTGTTATCTGATGCCCAGTGTGAGCGTTGAGGGCGGCACGCACTTACCACGCTCCTGCTGCCGTGCCCGCTGCCGTGTCTCTAACTGCAGCACTGATTCCTTCGGAGTGGGATGCAGGCTAGGCATCTAAGTATCCCCAGGCCCCTCCTTTTTAGGAGAAAGGAAACAGTGCTGTTATTCAATGAGCATTGAACCCAAATCAGATGCACATCCCGCGCAGTCTGCTGAAATTGCAAAGACAGCGATTTCACCCTTTCACACAGCACTTACCCATTAGATACGTGTGTTTATGTTGAACAGGAAACAGAACTCCCATAAAGGGATTTGGCAACACAGTTTGTCACATAGTTCACCTAAATATACCTGATAATTGGGTAACCATTTATATTAGCCAATTGGCTTTAGCTGGAGAAAACACACATTCTCAGGTACCTGTGATTGGAGGTGGTTTTCAGTGAGCACCTACCCTCCCACCGCAAGGGGAGACAGCAGGCAACTGCCTTGATGTCCTCATACAAAGTAGTGGCTCTCGGGTCCTTGAGAAGACATTCCTGTGTCATAAAGCTGTCAGAGGGTCTGTCTAGTTTTCAAAGAATATACCTTTCAAAGATGAGGAAATTGATCTGTAATCTCAAGTTTTCTCAAGTAAATATTCTAAGAAAAAAGAATTTCTTCCCTTGTTTTCCAAAAAGGAAAGCCTCTTTCTGAAAAAAATTTGGTTATAATTCACACAAACACATTAGTGTCAGGTACTCCTGTACCCAAGGCCCCATGTTTATATACAGTAAGCACTTAATTGATTTTTGTTTACTGATTGATAGTCTATAGCCTGTGGGTTAAGCCCAGGTGACCCACCCAATTCTCAGGTTTATGGGTTTGAGATTGGAGGTGCTTTCTCGGAAAGTCTCAGGGTATTGTTGGTGGCAGAACTCGTCATTCAAAGGTCACTTCTGGGTTTGTCCCCCACCATGTAGGTGGAGATTGGGAAGACAGTCAAGGCATATGTCCGTGTGCTGGACTTCCACAAGAAGCCTTTCCTGGCCAAATACTTTACCTTCATGGACCTGAAGCTCCGAGCTGCCTCCCAGATCGTCACATTGGTGTGAGTCCTCCCTTGGGTTAGAGGCGGACATTTCAGGGACAGAATGGGCAGGCCTTTCAGGCAGGCCTTTTGGGGGTGGAGAGGGAGAGGTCCCAGTTCTTTCCTCTGTTCCAGGGCCCTCGACGAGGCCCTTGACAAGTATACTGCCACATTCCATGTCCATGGCATAGCCATTGGCCAGACTAGTCTCACTGCAACTGTGACGGATAAAGCTGGACAGAGAATCAACTCAGCTCCACAACAGATTGAGGTAACGTCGTATCACCTCACACCACATGTGATCAGCCCAGCCCCTAGTGTATGCAGGGGTAGAGCGGGGTGGGGTATGTCTTTTTACCATAAGCTGAGAGTTTTTGGGACAGTCCAGGAAGCTACCATGAAAAGGTCATGTTAAAATCTTTGGCCTATAATGTCCTCTGATTACAAGGGTTACAGAGGGTGGAGCAGAGGGAGGAGGCAGAGTTATTTACTCTCCCTCTGGGCCATAGGGGCATGATAGGGCTCAGAGGGGAGAAGCAACTTGTCACTTCAGGGTAGCGGCAGGACCATCTTTAGCCCTTGAAGTGCCAGAAACTAGTGACTGGATAGAAGCTATGAACACATTTGCTCACAGTTGGAAGCACTTTTTAACAGCAGAGCAGGCCCTTAAAAGTGAGTTTCCATCCCAGGAGCTCCTGGAACAAGCAGTTCTTGGATGAGGTGACTCTGGGGTGCCATCAGCTCAGTGTATGACCTGGGGGAGGCCTTTTAGTGATAGGTTTTGAGGGGATCCCAACAGTAAACGGGCCCAGGTAGCCACAGCCAAAGAACCATGTCCAAGCTTCTCCTACAGGATAGCACTAAGCCATTTGGCTCCTACCTGCGTCCTCCCAGGGTCTCTGCCACTTGGGCTGGCAGGCTTCATACACATCTGCTTCTGATGCCAGTGGATGAGACTTGGGCACCTTTGTGCTCCTTGGCCTCAGGCTGGCATGGGGCCTGGAACGCAAAGGAGGCCTTGGGGCTCTGCCGCAGGTGGGAGCATCCTTGTCCCTACCCTGGATCCCCTCTTCCTCACCTGCAAAGGGTTGACTCTTGAAGCAGAGAACTAGCTAAGGCAGTTTGTCAGTGAAAAGTGGGTGGAAAACGTAGTCATCTTCCAGAGGGGATTTGAGTAAATATGGAAAGCAGTGGATTGTAAAATCACCGTGTGTTGAATTCCCTGGGAAGACTTGTCACAGTGCACATGACAGGTGCTCACTGTGGCTCAGGCAGCTGAGGTGGCTAAGGTGCAGCCCATGTAAAGTCAAGGACCTGGATCTGAACCGGGGCCAGGGTGGGGCTGGGGTGACAGGTCACAGGAGCCACCAGTGACTCTAGATCTGCGGTGGACTAGAGAAAATGTATTTCTGATGGTTCCTGGTTCACGAACAGCTGAACATAACCCAAACCACAGCTCCTTGGGCCTGTAGGTGGGATGAGATCCTGTGGGGGCCCCTCAACTCCCCTGGTGTTGACTCAGGACCCAGGCCTCCATCAGCCCTCTTCCTGAAGGAACAGGTCCCTTCACCATGTTTTGCTTTCCCTGAAAATGCTAAGTGTGAATTGTGCCCAGCTCCCTGAACTTGGAATCAGTGGTCCCTTTTTCTCTTATCTTCTTAGGTCTTTCCCCCATTTAGATTGATACCCAGGAAGGTGACGCTGATTATTGGGGCCATGATGCAGGTAGGTGCCAAAGGCTACATCCTCATCCCACCCACGTGTCTCCCAAGACCAGGGACAGGCATGGCAGTTGGGTAGATGGGGCTGATGGGACTGCTTTCTCCCCTTCCAGATTACCTCCGAGGGCGGCCCCCAGCCTCAGTCCAACATCCTCTTCTCCATCAGCAATGAGAGTGTGGCAATCGTGAATGGCACTGGACTGGTGCAGGGGCTCGCCATTGGCAATGGCACCGTGTCGGGGGTCGTGCAGGCTGTGGATGCAGAGACGGGCAAGCTCGTCATCGTGTCTCAGGTAACTGGCGTGGGCTCCTCCGAATCTGCCCTGGACAAGGAGCCCTCTAGTGATGGACACACTGCTTTTCCAGGCAGTGGGACAAGGCCATAGCCCTGTTTATTGAGCTCTGCTCCGGAGGACTGTTCCTCTCTGGAGGGTCTGCTTCAGCCTCTGAGTCTGCAGCCCTGTCTGTCACCTCACCGGGGACAGCGCTACCAACTAGGGAGTCCCCAGACCCCCAGGTTGCCTCTTCTCCAGAGTCTCCCCAGGGACAGAGGCCATCCAGTGCACAAACCTTCCTAAGTTCGGAGCATTAAAGGTAGTGCTCTGGGAGGTGGCAGCGTGCTGCCCATAAGGGGGCCGCCAGTTTGTCCCCCAGACTGGCTTTGATCCAACACCGAGTTCACCAATTTGCTCCTTTTCCCAGCAGTTGTAGTGTCCCCACATGTCCCAGTTAAACTCTGAGGTCCTTTCACTCCTCGGAAGTAGACAACCCAGTTCTTCTACCTGTTGACTTTAGAAGGACAACCTGAAAGCATTACGAATGCAAACATCTCTCCTGCGGCCTACAGCAGGTTCAGAGAGAGGTCTTGGAGAAAGTAATTCAGGATCAGGGGGCCCTGCTTTATTTTTTCACTGAAGAAAGGTTTGCAACCTCAAGAACTGGCTCATTTTTCTCCTCTGGGGGCCCAGGTGACTATAGAGCATCAGCCCCTCCTGCCTTTTACTGCTTTTTGTAGTCTGACCATCATGGGGGCCACCTCCCTCTCTGAGTCCCCCATCTGGTGGGCTAGGGGTGGTGCTGGGAAAGGCCTGGCACCCCTTGACAGACAGGAGTGCACCACCAGCCCCATTGTGAGCCCAGGCAGGCAGGGGCTCAACCTCAGACCCACGTGTGCCCAGCATTACGAAGTTCTGATGAGAAGCTCCTGGCTCCATCTGTTCAGTCATATGAGCAGCACTCGAGGCCAAGAGGTGGGCCAGGGTGGGCAGTGGGATACTGAGTAGTGAAAAGGTAGAGGGGAGGAAGGGAGTGGGTGCTTACTGAGTACTGACTGTGTATCAGGTCACAGGGCACAGGAGGTGGCTCAGGAACACAGGCAAAGCAGGGCTTAAGGGTTTTAAAGTAATCTGGATTCAACATGAGTCAGAAGCACGATGAAGAAGCCAATACAGTTAACTTTGTCCAGATTAATAGTACAGAGTTCAGAATGCAGGAGGGTATAAAATAAGGTCTTTAATCAGACTCTCTGGCTCCTGCCAACACGGTACCCTGCTTAGAGAGAGAGCTAGGTTTGGGGTTGGGGCACCCTGAAACCTTTCCTGTGAGGGCTGCCAGCCTAGAGAGAGCGGACCCCAGTCACTGCCCCTAGTCTCCCAGTGCTGACCTGGAGCCCCTGGATCAGACAAGTCTGTATGCTCAGAGGAGAGGCAGTGGTCAAGTTCCTGTGGGGTGAGCCACCCGAAAGCCAGGCCACCTCAGGGAGAGAGGAGTATTGTGCTGGATATCCTGTGGGTCCCTGTTGCTGTGGGACTCTGAGTTGACCTCAGCAGGAGCCCCCTTCTGTGGAGGGATCCCTTCCCAAAACCTCTGTCATCACTTAAAGTCCCTCCTCCCAGCCAACCTGAGCCCCAAAACCGTTTCCTAGGATCTCGTGGAGGTGGAGGTGCTGCTTCTCCAGGCAGTGAGGGTCCGTGCCCCCATCACCCGGATGAAGACAGGGACTCAGGTGACGGTGACGTGGGGACCCCCTCCCTCCCCTCCATTGGACTCTGGGGTGGTTCCGGGTGAGCCTCCAGGCGACCACTAGGACACTGGTCTTTCAGCCCAAGCGCCTCTTTCCTGCCTCTTCATTCATGGGTTCAGTTTCACTTCCAAAGGGCATCTTTCCTGCGTTCCTGCATTGACCATACTCGCGGCATAAAGCGCCTTTGCGAGGAGAATTCTTCCCCCTGTTCTGCTGGGGCACCCCCTGCATAAAGCCTGTGCCCCCACTTATCTGTCAGCTTCCCACACCTCCGGCAGCACCTGGCACATGGCAGGAGCTGCAAGTGCTTTCGTGCGTTCATTCATTGGGTGTTGGTGACAACCCTGACGACCTGGGGGGCTGCCAGTGGCATATCCTAGGACAGATGGGGACATGAACATGCAGGAGGCCTGAGGCATCTACACAAGGTCACATGGCTCTCAGTGGTGACCTGGGACTGGGCTCGGGCAGCCTGGCTCGGAGTTTCCCCGTGTGCCCTGTACCAGGCACTGGCAGCTCTAGTCAGAGATGATGCTGGTCCCCACCCCCCTTTCCAGTCGAGTAGGGACCCTGCTAGGCTGAGAAGAGCAGCAGAGGTGGGGCCTCAGGACAGGTGAGCTGGGCTGGGGTGGTGGGTCATGGACATCCTAGCGCTTTAGGGGTCATCTCAGAAATATGAACATGGCTCAGAAGGGTGGAACGGACAGGCGAGTTCTGCCTTCTGCTCATTCTGCTGTTTCATCAACCTTCCCAAATCTCTGCTCAGCCCTGATGAGGGAAGAACTGGGTAGACAAAGGAACCACGAAAGTACCTGAGAGCCCAAGATGGAGAGGGAGTTCACAGACGGTGCCCCACGTGTAAGGGCCGGGGAGGTCCCTGCAGCAGGACTCATGGTTACAGGCCTGGTTTCTCTACGCAGATGCCGGTCTACGTAACCGGGGTCACCAACAACCAGAACCCTTTTTCCTTTGGCAACGCCGTGCCAGGCCTGACCTTCCACTGGTCTGTCACCAAGCGGGACATCCTGGACATTCGGGGGCGGCACCATGAGGTAACCACCCTGCCCAGAGCCCCCACCCCCCAATCCTAGACCCGCCCCAGGGTGGGATGGGTCCTCCCCACATCTGTGCACACAGGTCTGCACCCAGGCTTGTCCTGGGCCCTTTCCATCACACCCCTCCATTGAGGGTCATTAGGACACCCCCCCAAGCACTGCCACCACACCTCACCGGTGTCCTTCCTCCGCTCTAGTCCTGCTGGCGTCCCGGCTGGAGCACTGCCTCCCAGCATCCTCCTCCTGGGACCCAGTACTCAGAACCCTTTTCATTTTAAGCACATTCCAGCAGCCACTACAGAGAGAGGAGTAGGTAATAATCCTAGAAGAAGACAGTGAAAAGGACAGTCTTGTGGGGAAGTCACAAACATTCTAGAATGTGAACTTAATCAGGGTTCCTGGGCCCTTTTTGAGATGATGCCGGGTAACCTGGGGTTTTCTCCCAAGGACAGACTACCCTCCCTTGATGCTCCGTGCTAGAGTTCGAGCCCCTCCTCAGGCCTCAGAGCTGGGGGTCCTGCAGATCCTGCAGAGAACCTACTCTTAACCCCTCCTTATTTATGTAATGAGTTTTTACTGGGGTCAATATTTATAAAATATGTAAAATAATATAAACCGGTGCACCCTGGTGTAGTCACAGTTAAGTCATTCACTTCCAAGGGCATGCAGGTCACATACCCCTGGGTCTGGAGGGAAACAATCATTGTAAACAACTAAATAGAAAATAGAAAATGCTTCTTCCTCCTCTCTCTTACTTGCCAGCCTGCTCACCTTCATTCCTGCACACATTCCTCAAATATATGTCAACACACCTTGCCTGCTGACATCACAAAAGTCCTACCACGCTGTCCATTGACCCCACCCCACCCCCCACTGGTAACCTCAGGTCTATTGTTAATGTGCAGAGGTTGTAAACCACCCCAGCCGTTTTTTTTAAAGGAAAGGTACAGGAAGGAATGAAGGTTTGTAGGCAGGCAGGCAGGGAGAGGAGGAAGAAATACATTTTTTTAAAAATTTAGTTGTACATCTTGATTGTTCCCCGCCATCCCCCCGCCCCAGGATGTGAACCCTGGTCCTTGAGATGCATGTGAACTATGCTCTGCCAGAGGTGGAGGATTTAACCACTACCAAGCCGTACCAAGCCCTTCTTTTATTAACCGGATCCCATACATGGGAAGGGACTCTCCTGATGTCACTCAGAGAGCTGGTGGGGATACAAGATGGGCATTGACCCTCAAGACTCCACACCCAATCTCAGGTGGGCCTTGGTTGCACTAGACCTGAGTTTGGAGCAGTTCTGGCAGATTACTCTTGCTTTGTCAATGGACGGAGGGAGTAGAGTTTGGGGAGGAGCCAGGTACAGCGATGGGCTTTCCTGGAGGCTGCCCAAATCTCCTCTGGTGTGAGGAATGCCTCTCTCATGCCACCCGGTGGGGCCAGTGCCCCTGATAGTTTGCATGGAGCGGTGTGACCTACTCATAGATGCACCACGACACAGTACTCCTTAGGGGATCTGTGCCAAGCCCAATGGCTCTCTTGGTGATTCACCACCCACCTCCACACTCTAGGCTCAGAGGGGTTCTGCTCTAAAAGCACTGCTCACATGGGTGGGCCTGGCATCTTCCAGACACACCGTGAGCACACTAGAGCCAGGCGGTGACGTGTTATCTTGGGCTGGGATGCCTGCGTCTGTAGAGCCCTGGGCTTTGCAGGTGTGACCGGTGTGGGAGTAGGAGAGGCAGCAGCCTTAGAGAACAGGCAGGCAGGTGCCAGCATCTGAAGGCTGGCTGTTTGGCTCATTTTGGGGGTGCTGGGTCCTTGGGCCTCTCCCTGAATCTGTGTTTTCTGTCTGTCCCAGGCAGCGATCCGGCTGCCGTCACAGTACAACTTTGCCATGGATGTGTATGGCCGGGTGAAAGGCCGGACCGGGCTGAGGGTGGTGGTCAAGGCTCTGGACCCCACGGCAGGGCAGCTGCATGGCCTCGCCAAGGAACTCTCTGATGAGATCCAAATCCAGGTAAAGAACAGGTGGGCGGCAGCGCACATGAGAGGGCTAAGGCAGGCTCACATCCTTCCAGGGTCCCGGGGCTAGGGGTGAAAGGGGGCTGCCCCCAAGGAGCTCTCATGTGGGGGTGGGAGCGAGTAAGTGATCTGTCACATGTGCTGAGTACGGTTAGTCTGAGGTCAAGGGCTGCACATGGTGCTGCGGGAGCCTGGAGATGACGTGCCCCCAGGTCCCAGTGTGTGGGTGACTGGCCTGAAAGACTTCCAGGGCCATACCATGCGTGCATGCTAGGAGACAAGGCAATTCACCTAGACTCAGGGAAGGAGGAGACCTGCTCAGAGTCCCGAGGGTGCAGCCCTAGCTGGGACCTGGAGTCCAGTGCTGCATCTGCCCTGGGCTCAGCCCCCATGTCATCCTCCCCCACCTTCCCTCCTGCCTCCCTGGTCCTCAGTGAAACCTGGAATTGACCATTACCTCGAGGACCATTTCTGGCTTCAAGGGCCTCTTTCTGCTCGTCAGAGATTTGGTGACCCCTAAATATGAAAGAAAACTGAAAATGGCCCCTAAATAGGAGAAAAGCAAGAATTTCAAGCCCCCTCTTCAGAAAGAAAGAAACTGTTTCTAACTCAGGCATATACCCAGTCAGGTAAAGGAGCAAATGTTCAAAGGTGCTGTCTGCTCACCCCTCACCTCTGCCATTACACGCTTGCAGACACACAGACACGTATGCACACACATCCACACGCATGTATTCATACAGACATGCACACAAACACAGCCACAAATGCATGTTTTTCCTGATGAAAAATAAAATGCAGAATCTGCCACCTGCCCTGGAATTAAAGCCAGAGCTTTGCAACTTGCGTGTTCTCACCCCTCAGTCAGGTCACTAGCATCCGGCACTTTGGTGTCCCTCGCTGATGACAGGTGGAGTTCTGAGCATGTCAGACACGTGGAAACACAGGAACCAGCCCACAGATGTGTGTGTTTGCTTCACTCGTTCACTTGTTCAAAGCAGTTTTTATCTGTTGCCAACTTTTAAAAAAAGGAAGATTTTGTATAAAAATTAAAAATGCAGCTTGGACTAAAGACCTGGCACAATCAGCAGGCGGCGAGAAGCACCCCTTTCACAGAGCTCGCCCGGGCCTCACTGCTCCCTGCAGAGGGGCTGGCGGTGCCTTGCCCACGGTGCTGGTGCCGGCGCTGCTGCTTTTCTTACCGCTGAGTGAATAGGAGAGGAAGTGTCTCTTCTCGCACCTCTGCCCAAAGATGGATGACAAAAGACCACATCTCAGAAAAGCAGGAGTGGCACCATGAGTGTATTTATTGCATGAGATGTGTGTCCAAGGTGAAATCAGAGGCTTCTTCACCTGCACGCTGCCTGGCTGCAGAAGGACTCAAGGCACATCCAGCTCCATTTACCAGGCACCACTGGGCACACTGCCACTTGCACTATGTCACACAGTCCCCCACTTCTGTGAGGCAGGCATGGCCTGCATTGTAGACCCTGTGTTATGGATGAGAAACCCAGGCTTATGTTTATGGTCAGAACACAGTGATGCTAGGAGGAAGGGCATTCGGGCCCGTTTCCTCTCGGGAAGTCACTCTTCAGTTCAGATGATCCTCGACACCGGTCTGTGCACTGGCTCTTCGGAGGCTCCTGTTGGTCTGATCTAGTCAGAAGCCAGTGAGGGGGCTCAGTGATGGCTGGCGTCTAGGCTTAGGTGCTGGAGATGCCAGCAGCACAGCGGCCCTTAGAGAGGACTTGGAAGTGTGGCAGGTGCATTAGGATGTGCACAGAGACGGTTCTGGAGGGATGTGGGGTTCTTGATTAGGTGCTGCTGCTGTGGGCTGCAGAACAGTCTAGGGCTTTGGAGATCCTGGCGTGGCGGTGGCGGGATCAGATGAGATCTGACATCAGGAACACCCCATCCCACTGCCTCGGCTCTTCTCTCAATCCCTCTATCCTGCAGGATCTGGAGGGAACGGGTGTGGGGTGTGTTGGCGCATTGAGTTCCGCCTGTAATGAACCTGATTATCATCTCACTGTCCAGAAGACGTCAGGGTGTAGTGAGACCTGCGGGAAACTAGAGAGCACGGCTCTGTGATTGGGGGATCTGCTTCTCGCTTTCTGTTATAGTCAGGATGAGGAGCAGGGTGTCTCCATGAGACAAAGGATAATTTAAATGGAACTTTCTCCAGACTTACTCCCTGCGCTTAACAGCGGAACAAGACCCTGAACCTTGTCACTCTGCAGACTGCCTTTGGGCACCCCACGTACCCTGGGAACTGAGCGAGAGGCTGGAAGCAGCTCCCCTTTGGGCACAGCAGGACCCTGCCTGCTTCCCCACGTCACACCTGTGGCCTCCACACTGCCCGGTCTTGCACCAGTGTTTCTCTTCTCTGACCCCTTTCCTTCCACTGCCGGAGGAAAAGCAGATACCTGGCTCAGCCTCCTGAGCATCACAGGACATAAAACTTGCCCTCTATTCCAGGTATTTGAGAAGTTACTGCTGCTGAATCCTAAAATAGAAGCAGAACAAATATTAATGTCGCCCAACTCATTTATAAAGCTTCAGACAAGCAGGTATGTGACTCAGCGCTTGTTTTCAGCAAGGTTTCAAAGCTACACTCATGTCCAAAGGCTCATTTGTCAAAGTTGGCAGGAGCTGTGGAAGCTTCAAGTGAACTGTGCCTCTTAGTGTTGCGACTGAGAATGCGTGTGGCCTCTGCGTTCCTCCTCCTCTTTCCCACGGACTCCCCCTGCTCCTCTACACTGTCTCCATGGGTCCTCTTGTCCCTGGAGCCTACAAACCTTGGAATGCCTGCTGCTGAAACCCAGAATTTCCAAGGGTCAAAAAGGACCAACTTGAATGGTTCAGTTTTTCAGATCTCTCTGTATCTTCAAGACTTGCTGCTCAAAACGCAGTCCACCAACCAACAGCCTTAGTGTCACTTGGGAGCGTGTGACAAGGCAAATCTCAGGCTCACGCTCCCTGGCATGAGCTGCACGCTGACTGTTGAGCAGTCCGCTTGGAAGTCGTGTCTGCCAGCCTGGGAGGAGCATGGACTTGCAGGCGGCGGGGGCCCTTGAGGGCCGCAGCAGCGCTGGCGTGCTCCAGGAACACTCACACGGTAGTCTTCCACCTGAAGTGCCCGAGCGCCAGGCTCCGTGCAGGCACCAAGAACAGAGGTGGAGACACCTAGCGGTGTCTCGCCCAAGAGGAGGAGAGTGAGAAGTGCTGTCATGAACCGGCTTGATGCCCGTGCTGTGGTCCAGAGAAGGGCTTCCCTCCCACTGAGGTTTTCGGGGAGGCCTTTCCCAGTTACATACCTGAGTGATAGGAGTTCTGCAGGTTACGAGGAGGAGATGGATGGGGGAAGAAAGTTGAGGCGGGGACAGTGACATTTGCATGGTTATCTGAGGGAGGACTATAGGGCTGCAGTTAAAGAAGAGTGGGGAAGCCTTCCTTGCTGTTAGTTTATTTTCTGAATGTGTAAGAGAGTGTAAAGCCCGGCGCCCTCTGTCATCTGCTCCACGCTTAGCATCAGTGCTTTCATGGACCACTCTGAGCTGCTGGTCCTTTCTACTCCACTGCCATCAGGGCTGCCGTCTGACTTTCAGAGGGGAAGAGCCCAAGGCCAGCACAGTGTCCCCTGCGCACAGATGTCAGGCGGTCACTCAAAGCCCCTTCATCTTTGCACTCTGTCAGGCTCTTATTTCAGCAGGTGTGAAACAGCCCCAGAAATGGTCTTTCACAGTGAATATCCCCTGTAGTTGGTGATAGAAACTCAGCCCTCAGTGCTCTCTCCCCTGGCTGACTTGAGGGAGACAGTGCTCTCCTGGGACAGGTGTTTTTCCAGATTAGTGTTTCAGTCAACACCAACCAGGCTGCACACAACTGCCTGTGTGTGGTCCTGATGCAGAGCCAAATTAGGTGTTTTTCTTCTCCCAGACCACTGGGGAGGGAACCCAAGAACCCCAAGCTTCACCCTGATCCCGTCCTGCTGCCTCTGTCTGTATAGATGGGTCTATTTTGTCTTCAAAGGGACGGTGCAGCCTCTCTCAGCTACCGTGTCCTGGATGGGCCTGAGAAGACTCCTCTCGTGCATGTTGATGACAAAGGCTTCCTGGTGTCAGGGTCCGCGATCGGAACGTCCACAATCCAGGTCACTGCCCAAGAGTCTTTTGGGGCTAACCAAACCATCCTCATTGCTGTAAAGGTATGATCAGAGTTTGCCTGCTTTTTGAAGTCAAAAGCAACAGTGCTGAGGTGTTATTTTTCCCTCAGATGTATAAAAGTGAAGATGTTTATCTGCCAACTGAGAAATTATATATAAGTATTTAAGAACACCTCGGGACCAAAAGGCCTAGATAAAACACTACAGCATCTTCCCAGCTGTTAGAGCCAAAGATCTTGGGGGATTCTCATGGCAGCACCTTGTTTCATAGACAGGGAAATGGGCTCAGTGGATTCCATGCTTTGCTGGGATGCGTGCCTAGTGTCCTGACCAGCCCACCAGTTCCTGGAACATGGTGGGCGCCCAAGAGAACTGGGTGCATGGAAGATTCCTGGCTCCCCCGTCGTTATGTCACACATGCTATGGCTTGGAGAGGAAGCGAGTAACACATTTCACAGGCAAGGAGACCAGGCCTTGGAATAGAGAGAAGTTACTCAGGATCACATGACGGAGAGTCAGGCCCACATCAGCCTGTCCAGTCCGCGTCCTGCGGTCATGTCACTGCTCATCGTGTCCTGCCATTCTCTGCTCCTAGAGATGGGACTTTCTCCTCCAGTGTCCAGGGTCTGGGGGGTTATTCTGAGCAGAGTTTTTTTTTCCATATTTCATCGCAGCCACTTTCTAAATTCTAGATGACAGAGAAATGACATTATTGCTTTAATTTTTAGATTTTGCCTGGGTTGCAGGCCTGTTAACTTAGTTACTATCCTTTTGCTTCAAGATGAGTGCCTGGCAGGAAACCTTCCACCTGAGTTTTGAGTAAGTGGAAGGACTGACTGCGTGTTCTAAGACATATGTATTGAGTGCCAGCTGCATGCAGTCACCGCGACAGTGAGCTTTGCCGGGTCTTTGGGGCATCATAAAAGGCCCAAAGGAGTCAGAGGTGTCAGAGAACCAAGGCTGCTCTTTATGGGGCTCCGCATGGTGGGCTCCTGGTCCCCACTGTCCCTCCTTCTCCCTCTCTCTCCCCTGGAGTGTGGCAGTCAGGCAGTGTCCCATTTAATGCTGCTCTGCAATCCAGGCAGCCGCTGTTTCTGTTTAAATGCCTGGAGAGCCTGGTCCTCCCCAGAAGCTGAACATTCAAACTCCAAGCCCAGGGGAGATGTTTGCAGCGTGAACCATGATCTGATTTTCAAAGTCAAGGGTGCAGAGTCTTGGTTTTCTTTTAGTGAGGTTGCCCCACTGTGCGGGGAGGCGCTTTGTCACTAGGTTGTGACGCTCGGGGGCAAGGCCTTCCCGTTTATCATGACCCTTGGGTCCGTCCCACTCCCAGTCCTTCCTGAGATGGTGAGTGGCAGGGCAAGCAGCAGCTCGAGAGGGGTTTGGGGGAGCCCAGTCCCTGACGGGCATTGCCGTGCCTGCGCATTGCCTTCCAGGTGTCTCCTGTTTCTTACCTGCGCATCTCCATGAGCCCCGCCCTGCACACCCAGAACAAGGAGGCTCTGACCGCCTTGCCACTGGGAATAACCATGACCTTCACTGTCCACTTCCACGACAACTCTGGAGACGTCTTCCACGCTCATAATTCAGTCCTCAACTTTGCCACAAACAGGTAGCTGTGTGTGCTGCTCATGCGATGCTGTCTGGCGGCGTGCCTCTGCTGCGCCCGATTTAGTGTGCAGAGGAGACTGGTGCTGACACGAGGGGCTGAGGCCACTGACGGAATTTCGGTACTTGCCATCTCCAGGAGGAGGTGGCGGGGAGCACCGGGCTGGGTCGGGGCAAGGAGCCGGGGGAAACAACCAGACCCAGGACCCAGGCATGAGTGGTTCACCAGAGGCTCCCTAATGGGTGAATTGAAACCTCGTGTTGAAGGTCATGACTGGAAAACTTGTAAGAAGGTTTTGCGCACCTGTGAAAGCTGCACCGCACAGGGGATATAAATACCTGGGCCATTATTCTGGCTCTCTGCCCCGTGGGTGAAAATCATTGATAGACTGTACACATGTGGTCGGAGCAAGGCCGGTACCTTCTAGTGGGCAGATAGTCACTGAGCTCTGCTACATGGCATCTCGCTGACTCTTCAGCTAGGCCATTTGAAGAAGCCCAAGAGGTCAAATCACCTGCCCAGGGGCCACACAGACCGGAAACGCATTGCATACCAGGTCTCAGTTGGCTCACAGAGACCAGAGAGGGCTCAGGAGTCAGGTGGAGGGGAAGGGTGATGACGCCAGAGCCCAGCCCTTAACCTGCCCACCACGCCTTTCCACCAGAGCGTCCATGGCCCGTGCTCTCTGAGCGCATCAGAGGCAGGCGGTCTACATGCTCCACAGCCGTTGACATGGGTAACGCTCGTGTCAAGCCTGTGACACGAGCACGGCGTTATACCCACTTACAGACGAGGACGTGGTCACATGCTGTGCTGCTTGTTCTGGTTACGCTGCAAAGGGCAGCCTGTGCCCCCCGAATATCCGGGCTCTCTTGGAAAGCACTCTGTCGATGACTTTATTCCACGGCTTCAGTGTGCCCCTGTGGGGTGGGGACGGGGCTGCAGGCTGCTCCCACTGAGGTCTGCGGGCTTCTCCGGCGGGTGATGCGATGAGGTCAGGTTTATCATCCTTTATCTGAAGCAGCCTCTTAGTAAAGATGAGTGACATCTGGGGCCACAGTCACCAGAGCTGTGCCCAGTGGAGGATTTGCCCTGTATCTCCTCCAGAACTGGGGGCTCTTGCCTGAGACTGAGAACCCTTCTCTTCCTCCTGTGCCTAGAGACGAGTTTGTACAGATTGGGAAGGGCACCACCAACAACACCTGTGTCATCCGAGCCGTCAGCGTGGGCCTGACGCTACTCAGCGTGTGGGACACGGAGCATGTGGGCCTTTCTGACTTCGTCCCATTGCCTGTCCTGCAGGCCATCTCCCCGGAGCTGTCTGGAGCGGTGGTGGTGGGGGATGTCCTCTGTCTGACCACTGTTCTGGTCAGCCTGGAAGGTGAGAGTGATGGCCTGGGGACCCTTAGGCGTGTCGGGCTCACTGGAAGGTGCTTGGTGCCACTGTGGGAGCTGTGCAGGCAGGGCAGACTGCGTTCTGGAGCAGCGTCCTAAAACTGCCACCGTGGACCACGTCTGGCCTGCTGCCTCTTTCTTGTGAGAGGAAGGGCGCAGGCAGGAATGAAGGCAAGTGGCAGGCCGGGAAGAAAAAGCATGTATTTAGTTAGCTAACTGTTCATTTTCGTTTGGCCCCACTGCAGCCCCAGATCATGAACTGGGGTCTTTGGGTTTTATGTGGGCTGTGCTGGTGCTGCAGACACCAGGGCTCACCTGCTGCTGCTTTTTGTGAATCAGACTGAACTCAGCCAGCATTTCATGTCTGCATTGTCACGTCTTCACTCCATAACCACCTGCTAGGTTGAGTGGTTACATCAGAGACCTCTGACTCAGACGGGCCAAGTATTTGCTGTCTGGCCTTTTACAAAACAGCTTTTTAGCCGCACTGTGGAGCACTAGAACTTTCTGCCATTGTGGAACCGTCTGTGTCTACACTAACACGGCAGCCACTAGTGACCAAACACGTGAGATGGGGCTCAGGCAGCTGAGAAGCTGCATGCTTAAACGTATGGCTAGTGGCTGCCGTGTTGGACGGCATGCTCCTGGAACAAGATGCAAGCCAGTGTAGTGCTTTGGAATTTTAGCTAGTCCCATGCCACCTGTTTATCCATGAATGGTATTACAATGATTAAGATTTGCTTTCCAGTCAGCTCCCTGTTTTTTTGGCTTTTATTTTTCTACTTACATTCATCTGAAAGGGAAGTTAAACACGGACTTAAAAGCAAATATGATAAATAGAATGTCGTTGTTGTGTTCTGTTATCATATTTAGTATATAGTATTGATCAACTTAACTAAAAAGCATTGTTTAATGACAGCTTAGAAACCTGCTTTCTGTAAAGATGGGACTGAAAAGCAAGTGGGGCTTGGGTGGGATGGGAAGCAGGTGGGTGAGTGAGCGTCCGGGTCATCCCAGGTCAGGGGAGCGATCCTGAGGAGCCAGACAGGGAGATGGGGGTGCTGGGCAGAGAGCGCAGGTGCAGAGAACAGCTGTGGTGGCGCTGCAGCCAGGAGCATGAGGGCGGGGCTCAGTCACTGCAGGTCAAGCAGCCAGTCTGCCAGGGGAGAGTTTGACTGAGTGTCAACAGTGGAGGTGGTAACAGCAGGTCTCCCTCAGGCCTCTCTGGAACCTGGAGCTCCTCGGCCAGCAGCATCCTCCACGTGGACCCAAAGACAGGTGTGGCCGTGGCCCGGGATGCAGGATCCGTGACGGTTTTCTACGAGGTCGCTGGGCACCTGAGGACCTACAAGGAGGTAGGGCTTTAGGACACATGTGGCTCAGTGGCCCGACAGGCAGAGCTGACCCTCAGCCTTTGATACTGAATGACTCCTTTGCTGTAAGAAGCCCCAGCGTGTTGAGACATGAGTGGAATATGTGACCTGCTGCCTCTGAGATGGGACAAGTTCCAGTTAGTTCCCAGACCAACAACTACCCATGTGTAAAATGGTGTGACGATGAAAGGCCATCTCCCAGGGCTGTTCCTGTTCCCCCATGCTTGTCCCCAGCTGCATCTGGAAGCCAGGAATGTCCGTGTGAGCATTGCCCCGGGAGTTAAGCCCATGGGCTGCCAGCTGGTGATCTGTTGTCACCAGCAAAGTTAGACCTCCCCCAGCAAATCACCTTTGAGTCTTTCTGGAGACGAACAAAACCTTTCTCTCTTCTATTTATCTCTAGCCGAGAATCAATGAGCAAAGTCTGGCTGCAATCCAAATGTGTCTCATTTTTAGAACCAGCGTGCACTTTATCGAATCCAGCAGTTTAACCTAAAAGCTTGCACATTCAGGGCGAGGACGCTGCAGTTTGAGTGAGCCAGTTGTAGATTGGGGCGCCTAGAGACTAAGAGCTGTGCTCTCTTTAAGAAGCTGCAGAGTGGCCAGGCCTGAGAGAAGGGCTGACCGAGGGGAGCGTGGACAAAGGTGTATGGGTTTAAGAGTGGATCCCTAGGGGCTGGAACATGGAGTGTGGGGAGATGCAGGGGCTGAATTCTGATCAGATGATGGGACATGTTGGATTCTGGGTAGTTCCGTGCAGCAGTTAAGAGTTTGGACCCTGGGCCAGTCTGCCTGGGTTCACATTCCAGCTCGGCCACTGAGAGTACCTCAGTTTCTTACCTATAAAATGGGACTAATTGCGTTGTGAGGATTAAGTGAACTAATGCGTGTGAGGCCAAGCGACAGTTCTGTAACTTGTAGCTGCAACTGTGACTGTCCACAGAGTAGAGAGGTCGAGGCTTACACCAGATGCAGTGGGATCATTAAGGATTTTATGGTACACAAAGAGTGAGGTAGATCTCAGGTATGCTTTGGAAAGATCACCCAGTGTCCAGTGTGGTCTAAGAGCCCGAGAGACACACAGTCGCTGCAGGCGGTGTGCCAGGAGCCAGAGCATGGGCCCCAGCTGGCACTGTTGGGTGGACAGAAACTAAGGACTGGGAAAGATTCAGAAGGAGGGTCATCAGGGCTGGCTGACCATTTGGAGGTGGGGATTGAAAGAGAAGGAGCCTTGGAAAGAACCCTCAGGGTCTGGCTTGGGATACGGGTGGGTTGACCCTCTGATCTGAGGGGGGAGCATAGGAGGCTGTGGTGAGCGATCGTGAGGCGGGGGAGGCTCCTGCAGGTGAGGCTGCTGGTAGCACAGGTGGGTGTGCCTGAGATGGGAGCTGGGGTGCGGGGGGTTCCAGGGCAGAGATGGTTCTTGAAGACCTGGGAGTGAGAAGGAACACACAGGACATATCAGAGGAGTTGGGGCAGTCATGGCCTCTCTCTAGGATGTGGACCAGGAGAAGGAAACAGGGAAACGGTATTATGACAAAAAGCAGACTTGGGGAATGGGGGTAGAGAGTACACAGCCTCCGCTGGTCCCTTGGTGGATGGCAGGTGACCACCAGAAGGAGGCTGTGCATTGGTGAGTCCTGGCTGGCTTCCTGAGAGCTGCAGGGGAGGAGTGACAGCACATCCTTGCTCTGGAGATCGTCTCCTACTAGATCTGACCTGAGGGAGGCGGTTACTGCCTTGGGGGCTGGGCGCTGGCCGGCCTTTGAGCTGGAGGGGGCGGCTCTGGAGCTGGGCCTGTGGAGAAGGTGGGAGGGTATGGAAGCAGAGGGAGCTGAAGGAAACTTTCCCCTCGGGTGTTTGGGTGCAGTCTGTTGGCAGGATGGCTAGAGGGGTTGTGCAGGGTGACCTCTGAGAAGACTGGATTCTGAAGGTCCTTTGCCCCCAAAGCTGTGGGTTTGCATTTCGGTCAGGCTGATTTCTTTTGAATAAATGACAGACAAGTCAAATGAATACTTCTCTCCCGAAGAATATTTAGCCAAATTGATGAACAGAGAAGAGATACCTGTCACGGGAGCCCAAATCCATAACTCATCCTGAATGACGAATGAATTTAGGCCTCTGTCCAGCTCACTGCTCTGCTGTTGGGAGAAGCAGCTTATTCAGTGGGAGGCACTGGGTGGCAAAGTCTGACCAGCCTGGGCTCTCAGCACAGCTTTGCCATGTACCCGCACATCTTTGAGGCTTTGAGTCTCAGTTTTGTCACCAGTGAAGTGGGCGATGCCTGCATCACAGGCTGCAGGGAGAGCGCAGAAATGGCCTGCACACAGTAGGCACTCAATGGAGTTGTCTTGGCTCCCTCCCCAGATCGTGATTGGTGTCCCACAGAGGATCGTGGCCCGTCACATCCGCCCCGTCCAGGCCCGCTTCCTGGAGGTCCCAGCCTCCCAGGTGATGGTCACTGTGGGAGACAGGAGCTCCAACCTGAGAGGTACCGTGACCTGCCCAGCTCCGGGGAGCACCTAGGGGATTCTTTTCCTTCAGCTGTGTTTTTTTCCTGTTTCCTACTCAAACTCACACCATCTCCAGAGAGAGTATTTAACCCCAACTCACTCGCTCCTCCCAACAACACTAGAAATTCAAGTCTTCCACAAGCAGATACTCTGAAAGGAGTATTCCTCAAAGAGCCCAGCACCAGAAATTGCCTTTCTCTGAGCTGGAAATTCAATGTCAGCCCTGAGGCATCCGAGTGAAGAAACCACAATTTACCACTATTATCCCAGAAAGTCATGACTTTGCAGGGCTCGCTGCTGATTTTGATTTTTGTAATTACCTCTCCCAAGTCATGCATAGAACATTCGACCCTGTCTCCTGCCCATGACAGCCCAGGACAGCAGCTGCCAGAAATAAATACATCAATTCAGGCTGTTTTTAAAAACCACTTAACTGGTAGAATTAAATACCACTGTCCGCATACGGACTAATGAGGCTTCTTTATGGCATCCTGGTGACCTCATCCTTCTACCTCAGTCAAGTGGCCGATACTGGGCCATTGCTGAAATGACACTGAGTGGCTAAGTGGGAACTGTTGTCCTCCCAATGTCTAGAAATAACTTGCCCATTTTCCCTGCTGACAGAAACAGACGACATGCATTAGTGGGCCCAGCCCATCTGTGGCCTGAATGCAGGTTCTAGAACAAATGCAGAAATTCTGATCTGAGATGGCTCAGGATTCAGAATGACCCTGCCTCTGTATAAAGTGTCCTCAGCTTTTATAAACTGTGGCAGCATCATGAAACTTTGGACAGCCCTAGGGGCCCTATGTGGAAGGGGGGTGGGGCACAAAGGCCATCACCCCTGACCAAGCCCCACAGAGGCAAAGCTGTGGGTCCTCGTTTGGGGACTGCAGGGGGCTGTCGGGGCTACAATGGGCCTAGGCTTCTCATCCCCTCCCCTCTCTAGGCCAGTGTTCCCCTGCACAGCTGGAAGTCATGGAGACCCTGCACCCAGAGTCCCTGCTCAGCTGCCAGCTCCAGTTCAAGCAAGATGTCTTTGATTTCCCAGCACGGGACATCTTCACCGCAGAGCCAGGCTTTGACACTGCTGTCGGTAAGTGCAAGGGTTTGAAAGTGAATGTGGACCTCACAGCGTGGTGGCCTTCAGTACAGTTAGCGCTCAGTGTCTGTCTGTCCAGTGGGCAGTGTCTATCAGAGCTCTGCCTAGGGGTTGAAGCCATTGTCCTGGCTTCTGCGGTTTGTTTTGGCCACCAGAGGGATCGGTGTTGCTCTGCTGGGTCACAGCCATTCTCATAACCACCTGCACCCAGCAGAACGGGCACGATTCAGTCAGAAAACTGGGACTGGGGCGTCTTCCTCTCCTGTGATGCCTTCCTGAGAAGCAGTGTTCTCCTTGCTCAGCCTTAAGCATCTGGAGCCAAAGCGCTGCCCGCACCTGGCCTCGCGCCTGGGGCTGGGGCGAGTGGTGCTGAGCTTCACCCCCTTCTAAGGAGAGGGCGCACCTTGGGGATGTGAAGGTTCAGAGGACAGTCCCGTGACATGCTTAGCATGGTTCCCAGCATGTATCAAGCCCTCAGTGCATCTGCCAGTATTAGGATAATAATTGTTGACAACCATTAGGCACTTGTTTCTAGAATGTACAGCCCCTTCCCAGCGGGGAGCAGCTGGCAGCAGCTTGCTAGGAGGCCGTGAGCCGTGTCTGCAGCATGTGGTGGCTGGTGAGGCCTCTCCCTGTGTTCGCTGTGCCGCTGTCTCACCGGCCACTTCACTGAAGTGTCTTCGGAACCGGGGCCACCGTGCTGTGGGTGTGGGGCATGCTCGGGGATTAGTGTAGAATAAGCGCTTGGTGGTCCCCAGCCCTGTACCTTCACTAACTTGGCCCCATGAAGGATGTGATGTTATCCTGTTTAATGCAGAGATGCAGGACTAGGAAGGGAGCCAGCTCTCTAAGGGCACTTAGCTTGCATGCGTACGATGAAGAGGGCTCCAACCCAGCATCCAGGTTTAGGGAGCTTCCAGGGCAGCACTCAGCAATACTAATTCAACTCGTTGACCTGTTCTGAGTCAGTGTCGAGGGTCCAGAGACACCAGAAGAGTCCCAGCCCTGCCTTCGCAGAACTGCTTGCTGTGTTTGGTGCTAGAGACTGTACTGGGTGTCGCTCCCAGCTGGTGTGGAGCCCAGCCTTCAGTCGTATTGTCTTCGTTCTGAGCCAGGCTGCTTAGCCTTTGAGATACAGACCAGCCTGGGACTAGCCTGCCCAGGGAGTCAGTGTCCAGTGGGGAGCTGGCGGCCCGAAGATTCTGAGATAGTGTGGGACAGTGCTGGTCACAGGAAAGATGTGCAATTGGGCTGAGTGCACGTAAGAGAATTCCCAGGTGCCTTACCTGGACTCTGAAGGACCAATAGAAGTTTTCTGGTTAGAAAAGCAGGGAGAAGGAGTAGCATCAGGGCATAGGTGAGTCATGGGGCAAGGGACATCCTGTCTCCACAGGCCGGTACCTCTGCTCAGTCACAATGCACAGGCTGACAGACAAGCAGATGAAGCACCTCAGCATGAAGAGGACGGTGCTGCAGGTCAGCGCTTCCATCCTGGGCAGCCACTTCTCCGGAGAGCAGGTTGGCGCCGAGCTGCCCTTTAGCCCCGGGCTTTACACTGACCAGACTGAAATCCTTTTGAGCAACCACTATAGCAGCTCCGAGGTCAAGGTCTTTGGTGCCATGGAGATTCTGGAGAACCTGGAGGTGAGTAGTGTCCAGTGATCATCAGGGCATTGGCGAGGACCAGGAGGAACGGGGGCCCCACCTCGCTGTCTGTCGAGTGGCGAATGACACTCCTGGAGTCCGGCAAGCTGGGCGTGACCTGGGGGTGTGGAGAAGAGGTTCACTGCTCTTTCGCCGGCTCCTTCCCTCAGGTCATTGCAGCAAATGCATCTGAGCCTTCTTGGAGCAAGACAGGGAATATATCCATTGCTCGCGAGGGTCTGCCGGGCCCTGGGGTGGGCAGCTCGTGATTGGCCCTACAGAGCTCCAGGCTACGCTCTTCAAGGGTTGGTACTTGGTAGTAGTTCATGTTGGTTTAGCATCTCTTTAAAGAGAACTTGATTAACATTCTGTGATATTGATTCATCCTTTAATAAAGACACTGGAGTGTAGACAGCACGCTCCTCTCCTGACTACATATTGCAGTGTCCCTTAGAAGTGTTCAGGTAGCATTGCCTGTCTAGGAAGGTAACACCCTGGGCAGGGGTTCCCACTCAGTCCGATCAGGCCTGGAAAGGAAGCACAGCATGTCAAAAGTGGGGTGCGCTGCTCCAGCCGTGCCATCTGTCCCAGGTGAAATCCGGGTCCTCAGCTGTACTGGCCTTCACGAAAGAGAAGTCTCTGGGGCTGCCTAGCTTCGTCACCTACACAGTCAGCATCTCAGACCCTGTGGCCGGCAGCCAGGGGCCTCTGTCTACCACCCTGACTTTCTCCAGCCCCACGACTAACCAAGCCGTCACCATCCCAGTCACTGTGGCATTTGTGATGGATCGCCGCGGACCTGGTCCTCGTAAGTCACGGGACAGGACAGCAGCTGGGACAGACCAGGGAGGGGGTGTCTGGGCTAGTAGTATCACGTGCTGGCGGAGCCATGGCAGCACGAGACCTGGAGGGGCAGCACGCAGACTTTCCCGCAGAACAGGAGCTGCCCATGGGACCATCGTGCAGGCCTGCTTTCCCCTCCACTCTCAGCACGGTGGCCATGCTGACGTGAGGCAGGTCTGCCTAACGCCCTGCCATAGCTCCTACCTCCCTTGGGGGTAAGACCCAAGTCCTCCAGTGTCTCCTGTGTCTGTCTTCTCAACCCTTTTGTGCCTCATTTCCCCTCCTTCACCCTGCTGGCTGCTTTCCTATTTCTGCCTCCCCGCAGCTCCCCACTCCATCCACTGTTCCTCTGCCTGGGATGCTGTTCCCCCAGGAGCTTCTCTGCTAATCTCCACTCCTTCAAACCTTCCTGCAGGCATTGCCTTCTCCGAGAACAAAACACCCCTACCCTTTTCTTCCTTTGAGTAGCACTTTGCCCACTCTCAACCTGTGTGATAACTTACTTATTATGATCCCTACTGGTCTTCATTAAAGATGTATATGAAGTCAGTGCTTAGAACAGGGCCTACCAGACCTAACTAGATTCTCTGAAACGGGAATTCATTTCTTCTCTGCTCAGGTGTCACACTTGTACTATGCCAGCCCCTGTGCTGGGCAGGTGCGTGAGAAGCCCCTACTCCCCTTAAATAGAGAGGGCAGGTGACTGCAAATGTGATAAGAGAGGAATAATTCTAGAAATGTGACTGGGGGGGCACAAGAGGGGGTCATTTTGCCCCTGGGTAGAGAGTGAGTTCACAGGCTTCTTTGAGCTGAGTCTGGTGGAAGTAGCCAGGGGAGGATGGTGCTGTGAGAAAGCCTGTGCACTGATGTGCAGGTGGACTGCGAGGAGCCTGAACACTAGGCCAGGGGCCAGGCCTTTTCCTGAGATGGGGACGTGACCTGGTCCAGTCTGGTTGGGGGCAGTGTGGGGCAAAGGGTGAACCCACATTAGGGGTGGTCAAGCCTCTCAAACTGGCACCACCTTCTCCCTGCTGAGGACACCCTAGGGGTGAAGGGAGGGTCC
The DNA here is from genome assembly GCA_004363575.1 of Solenodon paradoxus. Lineage (NCBI taxonomy): Eukaryota > Metazoa > Chordata > Mammalia > Eulipotyphla > Solenodontidae > Solenodon > Solenodon paradoxus. Next base: position 82,102 of record RJWH01004124.1, on the reverse strand, counting down.
TTGAGAAAGCCTGAGGGTTGGGGAGGAGGGGAGGGTGGGGCCACCCTGGAGCGAGGCCCAGAGGAGGAGCTACTCAGGGCAGCAGGTGCTGGGCTTCCCTTGAAGCACAACCTCGGTTCTCAGAGTGGTGGTGTCCCTTTCCAGTGCCTTTGCCCCCTGGCCTTTGCTTTCCTGGGTCTAACTCATGACTGGGCATCTTCAACCCCATCGTGACTTCCACGGCAGCACAGCTGAGTCTTAGGTAGCTCACACCCCCAGACCCCAGCCAGCCACGGTCTGCGTTTCTGATGAGTGCAGCTCTTGCACCAGGAGAGCGTTTCCTGAAGGAAGTGGAGCCTAGGGTGGGACAGGGCCCCTGAAGTCGCCCAAGATAGAAGGGGACAGCCTGGGATGACAGCCGGGGGACGCTGCCCCAGGTCCCAGACCGGCCACCCCACCCACCTTCTGACTGCACATCTGCGTGCACCCTGACTGGTGACCCACCTCTCCCTGCATGGCAGACGGAGCCGGCCTCTTCCAGCTCTTCTTGGATTCCTACCAGGTCATGTTCTTCACGCTCTTTGCCCTGCTGGCCGGGACGGCGGTCACGATCATAGGTGAGGAAGGCTGCATGGTGCCCCTGGTTTGTGCCCCCTGCTGCAGCCCGTGCTCTAACCTGCCTGTGTCTTGCAGCCTACCACACTGTCTGCACTCCCCGGGACCTCGCCGCGCCTCCTGCCCTCTCCCCCCGAGCCAGCCCCCAGCACGGCCCCCACTGTGAGTAGCCACCCTGAAAGCGGAGCCAGATGGAACTGGGTGAGAGGAGGGCTGAGGGGGCAGAGTATTAGGCCCCAGGCCCTGACCCCCAAGTGTCAACAGGCCTGGCCCTGGGCACAAGGAGCAACTGGCCTGAAGGGCAGAGCCCGCAGCTAACAATGGGGAGCAGTGGGACTCGGGTGCCAACCCTGAGCAAGAAGAGCTTTCTCCAGGCAGAGTGGTGAGGTGGAGGGGGTGGCAGCAAGGAGCTGCCTTCTCAGGTGAGCCCTCTGGGCTGCTGCAGAGGGTGCTGTCTGGCACTGGACTGGCAGGCTCAGAGATGAGGGTTGTGGGGAGTCCTGACGAGGGATTTCCCAGATGGAGAAGACTCCCCATTCTTCTCAGCAGTCATACTTTCTCTGGTGGCCCCAGGGCCCTGGTGATGATTCCGGGCGCACCTCTCCCTGTTCGTGGAGAGACTACGAGCTGCACAGCGCTTCGCAGCAGCCCTGTGCCTCCTGATTCCCGCGTGAGAGTCCTCGCTCCCAAGCCAGGAGCCCTGCCAAGGGTGGGCGTCTGCCAGCCTGACGGGGGCGAGCCGACCAGGCTTTAGGAGGTCTGGGGCTCTGCTTTGTCAGGGAAGAGTTTCGTGCGCAGATGCAGTTTCCTGGTCAGGTGATCCCACGCGCATCCTGGACCCTAGAAGCCCGGCTTCCACCAAAACTGGCCCACGGCCGGAGAAGCCTGGAAGGCTCAGCCCCTCACCTCACTCTGCAGGAGGCACTCGCGCTGTCCAACCCCATCTTCTGGTCCCCCTTCTCTGTTGGAGCCACACCCGGGTTTTTGCGTTGTCTTCCGAACACTCCAGAGTCTCCCCCGTGGAGTCTGTTCACGAGCTTTCTCCTCGGTGGGCAGCCCCCTCCAGGCCTGCGCTGTGGACAGGCACGTCCACACCACCAGAGACTGGCTCCTTGTCCGCCCCAGCAGGCTGTCCTGTCCAGGAGGTCTAGTCGCTGTGTTCCAGGCCTCTCTGCATGTCCGGCAGCCACCCCTTCAAGATGAGGGCCGGCTCAGCATCCCCTGTGGCTGCCCCTCCACTGACCCAGGGCTGCCTGGGCTTCCGTGGGAAGATGGTCCTCAGAGCCATGTTTGTTTTGGCGCCTGCACACTGAGCACGCCGAGGAATGGGGAGCTCTCCTGCCGTGTCTCACTTCATCTCTCTCCACCCCAGATGCTGCTGCCCCGTCACCGACGCCTTTCAACGCACTGACTCCTGCTCACAGAGCCAGCCCTTCCCCGGGGCTGTGGAGCCCGGCGTATGCCTCCCGCTAGTCTCCTGCAGGGCTGGGCTGACTGTCTGGACGAGCCGCGTCGCCAGGCTGCCTGTTTTCATGGAACCAGAGTTTAGAGCCAGCTAGCTTGTCCTGCGTAGGCATTTGCTTGTGTTGTGTTTCTTTTACTTCATACTCTTGCAAAGCTCCAACTTTTCATTCCTTTATGCCTGAGTGTCTAGGATTTCTGGACAATGTGCACTTGGGTTTTATTCCCTAGAGTTGCTAAAATCACCCCTTCACAAGCCTTTCAGCAGACAGAAGCTCTGCTTCGACGTTGCCGTAATGATACCGCAGTGATCTCAGGGAAGGACTTTAATGACTGTTTCTGGGGGGCTCTTCCCCTGCGGAAACTTTGCTTTTCCCCTGGTCTGGCTGTCGCTAGGGAACGAGGGCAGTGAGCAGATGGGGTGTCTGCACACTGCCAACAAGAGGACTCAGGCAGGCAGCTGGCCCTCTGTGGGCTCGGCCTCACTGGAGACCTGAGCCACCATCTGAGCCAAGAGGCAGCTGCTTGTCACCCGTCCTCGGGCCACTGTGAATAGACTGCCCATCCTATGTGTGTCGTCCTTCCGCAAGCTGTGGAGACCTCTCCTGGACGTGGCTTCGGCCCAGCCAGGACATCCCATGGGGCCTGCTCGTCCTCTTCTGGCTTCTTGGTCAGCACAGAGATGTCCACGTCATCTGAAGAGAACACCCTTGAGCTAGAGGTGGGATCTTCCTTTCTGAGTATGGATCAGAGGAGCCACCATTTCTGCCGATGCACAAGGCCCAGGGTCACTTGTTCTGGTGTCTACGCACCCTCAGTGGATGGAGCCGGGCCCTGGAGACATGACCCTAATCAGGAAGACCTGGAGACATGCCTCAGAGCTGGTCACGGGACACTGGGGACTCCAGCTTGACTCTGAGCCACACGTGTAGTCCGCTCGGTCCTCAGGACTGGGCCATGAGATGTATTTTTCTAAACTGGAGACTGAAAGAATTGTGCCTTGCATAGTACTTGAGCTCAGACTGACAGCTTGGATGTAAATGGGTGCATTTCTGCTGGTTTATTTAATAAAGCTCTATAATTTCTTAAGAGGAGCATGACTGTTACTGGGATGGCATGTGTCCTGCCTGGAAGTAACCCGGGTCCTGGGGACTTCACTTCTGCTTGTGTGGATTTGGGGAGCAGGTCAGTTCTGCTGCCCCAGAGCCTTGGCACCAGCATGCCCTTCCCTCCCTGCCCATCAAGGGCAGCAGGCAGGCAGGTGTCAGAAGAGACGGAACTGTTGGTTAGCATCGTGTGGTGAGGGCGACCGATGCCAGTGTGCTGTGGAGTCCTTCTGGCCAGCTGCACCCTTGGGTGGGGCAGGCTGGGGGCCCTCCCTTCAGCTTCCTGGACTCTGCCTGGTGCTGCTCATCTGCCCACCTGCTGGGGCAGGGTTTCCTGGGTGGCCCTGGCAGAGGCTGGACGGGGTGCCTGTGCTCAGAGCCTGAGGCAGGCTCTCAGACAGGACCTCTGAGGACAAAGGACCCAGGAGGGATGACTGATGTAGGACTGTCCCCTCTGAGCTCTGATTCCCTCCTTTATAGGAGGCACACAGCCATATGATCAAGGCTGCTGGGAAGGTTGATGACAATGTGGCTCCAAAGGACTCCTTGGTCCATCAGTGTGAGGTCTGTACCAGGTAAAACTGGCCCCACCCAGCCTCACCCTTGTGGCGTCCCTGTGGTGAGGACCGCACAGGGGAGAGTGCTCTTGGGATAGTTTGTTGAGTGAATACAAGAATAAGCGTTCCCCACGGAGGAAGCAGTGACTGGGTTCCCAGCATAGTGGGCATCTTGGGCTTCCATCCCGAGGCAGGGAAGACTGCCCTAGCCTCCCTCACACCACTTCCCCTACAGTCTCCAAGCCACCTGGAATGGGGCCAAGTAGGGCAGCTTGGCAGAGCCGGCTCCTGCAGCCAGCCACAGGCTTCTGGACAGAAGAGGCCGGGGCCATCACAATGACAGATGTTTATTGCACTCTTCTTCCAGCACGTGCTGAATGTATCAGTCTCGAGTTTCTTCCTCCTTACCTCAGCCCTACGAGCTAGGTATGGCTGTTTACGGATGGGGACACTAAGGCACATAAGGTTAAGTCACCTGTCTGGCTGGCACCTGTTCTGGCAGTGGCAGAACCAAGATTCGAATCCACCCAGACTGGCAGTTTGCTCTTCACACCCACTCTTGTCTGCCCACCTGGGACAGGCCTCTGGGGTTCTAGCCTGAAGGGAACGTTGTGCAGGCAGGGAGCTGGGCCCTGCTCGCCCCTGCAGAGCAGCTTAGATTTACACCGTCTCCTGGGCCCTTTTATTTGCCATAAGAAAAAAATCAATATAGAAAAGTGCAGATAATAGTCTTAACAACCCCATGGCTTTTCCCTCTGTGTGGACACGCCAGCCAGGTCGTAGAGGCTCGCAGGCTTTGGTGGTTTTGTAAATTCAGAGCATGTCCTTTCAAAGCAACTTTTATTCATAATAAAAGTTTCAGTAAACAAAACATGATTGTGTGTACTCTTTTATGCTGTGACCTAACTGTGGTCGGACTTCATCCCATTCAATATGTGCTTTGTTCTCGTGTCGTGAGCAGTCCCACCATACAGTCGCATTTCTCTTGGCTCCTCATTCCCCAGTTGCTAGACAGGAAGGCTGTGTCCACTGTCCCTATAATAAGCAGAGCTGCAGGGAGGTTCCCGGACAAGGCTCTGTGAGCACAGTCAGATATTGAGGAGCAGGGCCACAGCAAAGGGTGTGCCCACGAGCACCTTGACCAGAGGCTGCTCAGTTCATTTCTAAGTCTCATACTGAGGTTCACACCCACCAGCGGGAAATGAGAGATTGTCTCTTCTTCCTGGCCAACACAATACTGTCCTGTGTGTCTATTGTTGCTGGGTTCAAAGGTAAAAGTGACGTTTTTTGAGTTTAACTAAAATTCTTCAGTTACTAGTGAAGATGAACTTTTACTGGCCATTCGTATATTTCTCTGTGAATTGTCTGTCCTCCACCCAAATGTTCACATTTTTACTTCTTTGTCGATTCAAAAGAGAGATACTATAAAATACCTACTCAAAGGCCTGGCTTGCATTCAGTAACAGACTGCCGCCAATCTCAATGATCTCAGGGGTCTGGAGATTGACAAATGTAGATGGAGCATAGTTGGGAGTGCCCGGGTCCAAGTGTCTCTCCTTGTTCTCCCTGGACCAATGGGCCAGGTGGCCAGGTGAGACATGTCAGGCACAGACAGTGGAAGCACCTGTGTTCTGAATGGCATGCTGTCATTTGACTTCATTCTGGGCTAAAACAAGTCACATGTCTGCATCTAAAGTCAGGAGCATACAGGATGTGAAGGGAGAGGTGAAGAGTCAAGGTTTTGGTGCAACTGTGTCATTGTTTTTTGCTGTTTGATTGCGAAGCTCTTTAAGATACACTTGGATATTTTACATAGTGATACTTGGAGATATTCTGCTTCTGAAATTTTGAAACCCACAGATCGATCTCAACTCCCTTGTCTGTCTTTTGGGAAAACTGAGGCCCGGAGATGGGGCGGGACCTGCCCAGGTCACAACTGAGCGACATGCCCTGTGCTCACCCTTCTGTCGTGTAGAGTCCCTAGCTTCCCATGCAGGCCCAGCGTCTGAGCTAGTTCATGCAGGTGTGTCAATACATCGCTATCATCAGTTTACCTGTGATTAGTTCTCACAATGGCTTAGACCCACCATCCTAACATGTAATAAAATGAGCAATCTCAGTGAAGAGTGAGGAAAAAGGAAAACAAAACCCAAGACCACAGTTTGGTGATCATCTATTATTTTGTTAAGTTTTATGTTGTATGTAATTAGCAAATAAAATTCTGTGGAGGATTTCATTAGCAAACTCATCAGGTGACCCTGTGCATTTGGGGATTTACTAAAAGCAAATCAAGACAAGGAGTAAGAAACAGGAAAATGGAATCAGAAAGATCCATTGCTTCCTGGCTTTGAGTTACAATCGCCCTTGGGTCATGTGGCCCCTTCCTCTGAGTCCTTCTCCACGGAGGAGGGCAAGTCAGGAACCTGATAGACAAGCTCCATAGAACTGCCCCTGTCACTTCCCAGTCGGTGACTGTGGACGCTTCATGTCACCTCTCTGAGCTTCTGTTTCCCAGTCTGCAAAATGTCATTGCAATATGACCTTCATAGGTTTTCTAAGTGGGTTTAATCAGCTCCTATGTTGAACATCTCCCAAACAGTAGTGAGCAAACATTTGGTGCCTGATACATGTGTATTCCTCTTCCTCTTCTCCCTCAGTGGCCTGGGCAGCTGTCTTTACTCTCTGAGGACGTGACAAGCCCGCTGGGAGTCTTTCTACCACAGTCCCCTGCACCATGTGATAGAACAACTGAAGCAAGTGACTGAAGCCCAGGATCACAGACATGGAAGTCATGGGCTGGTGGATGGCACCCACGTGGGAAGGCTGGGTGTGGAGACGGTGAGCAGAACACATGGCTGACCTCTTAGTTCTAGCTGCCAGGTGGGAACAAAGGCAGTGGAGCCGATTCCTGTGGTCTTCTGGAGCCTCTAAGACCCAGCTTTCAGAAGGTAAACCTTTGTTATAAATTGCGGTAGCAAAATTCAAGTTTAAAAAAAATGTGAAAAACACCGGTTACAGGCCCAAGAAGTTTGTCCTCAGGCCACCAGTTCAACCTGAGTTGAATTCTGGTGCGTGTGTCTCCACACACCCCCACCCCCCACCGTGGCCCCGGCAGACATTGCTAATCGCTCCCAGCACTCCTTCCTGCCCATGCAGGACTCTGCCTCAGAAATCCTTACAAGCCAGCATTTCCGGTATCCACTGCCAATCCACTGGTATTGCTGAGAAGAAGCCCGTTGTCAACCGCAGTCTACTCTAGACCCTGCTCGTTTTAGAGATGAAAGGACTAGTTTTAGCTCATTCATAATCAAAGATGTGAAGATGTCAACTGCTCTCTGGCAACATGGGATGGACACGGAGGACCATAAAGGGACGTGGCTGCAAGGTGCCGTGTGTGCTAAACAGGTATTTTTTCCCTTTAGATTTATAGTTTGGAGACTGACGCACCTTAGGGGGCAAAGGAGCAGAGAGTGGCTGCAGCCCCTGCTGCCTGCTCCCCTCACCCCTGCCCTACCCGCTGCCGCCCCGGGGCCCCGCAGGGAGCGGCTGGGCGCGTATTTGAATGTGGACATGTAATGGCTTCAGCACGTGTTCAGGAACCTCTGACATGTCCCATCTGTGTGGCGAGGAGAATGCAACGCAGAATCTACATTAAAGGGAAACGATCACAGGCTGCTTCCCAGCTACTCGAGTTGGAGGCAGATTCATGCTGGCTGCCAAGTGGATAATTTTGTTCCCTAAACCAGGGAAGCTGAGTTGCTGTTATCACTTCCCAGGGATGTTGGCTCCTTTATCAACGCCCTGCCTGCCCGTGTAGTGGACTTTTTTTCTTCAGGTTTCTCACGTTGTGAATTATAAAATGAATGAAACCCACTCAATAAAAGGTCACATAATCACAGTGGGTTATTTGAAGATGAAAATTTATTTTATCAAGTCATGTCATAAAATAGCCTTATTAAGGTTGATCCTCATTGTATCTCATTCTATAAACTGTTTAACGTGGGTGTGTGCTGGCGAGCAACAGGCCAGTCGCTGCCAAAGGAGCACAGGCCACACGGCCCTGGGTTCCAGTCCAGGTCCAGGGGAAACAGCCAGTGTGAACAGCTAACTAAAAAGAAAATGTTTCCTTCTCCTCTCTCTTCCTGCCGGTTTGCCTGCTGGCCTTCATTCCTGCCTGCACCTTTCCTTAAAAAAGAAAAAAAAAGTTTTATATGCACTATTTCCTATTAATGAAAGTATATCTTGAAGCATGAGATGAAAAATGATAGATGTCAACTTAGAAAGGTTGGGAGGAGTTTTATCAAAATTCCCTTCTCGGGGGAGCAAACAAAAAGTTGTGGACGTTCTTGTAGGCAGTGGGAAGCCATGGATGGTGCCTGAGCAGGAGCGTGTCGTGCCTGGAGACATCTAAGAGGGCTAGTCCTGAGGGAAGTGTGTGTGAGCGCGCAGGCCGACTGGTCGTTCAGAGGAAGTGGACAGGTTGTGCTTAAGGGACATCTGTGTGCTGGACTCATCTCTGCCCTTCTGTCCTTTAATGAGGCTTCTGCTCCTGATCCTTACTGCCCTGCCTGTCCCCTCCCTTCTCTGGGCCTCAGTGTCCCTGCAGTATTGAGCAGGTGCTCCCAGCTCCGAGGGGCTGACCGCACAGAAAAGGAACCGACCCAGTATATGGCTGCCAGCCCACCCACTGAGTCCTTGGGTGCTCCTCTGCCCCTCTAGGGGCTGCCCTGTCCCCAAGTCGGGCGTCAGCCTCATGCCACGGTGAAGCCGGCATGGATGCAAGAGCAGGCCAGTCCCTCCCCAAACCTCAGTGGGCTTAGCAACAGCAACCCTGCAGGTGTGAAGACTGCAACAAGCAGTTCCTCCCCGTCGCTGCCTGACTGGAGCATCTGCCAGGGAGACAGGAGCGAGGGCACGAATCACTTAAGAAATGCTCAGTTCAATACCCTGGCACCACACCCTGACGTCTGGCTGCTCACCCACTGGGCCCGCACTGCCCCACCCAGGCCACCTCCTCCCATCTCCCACTGCCACGTTTCCTTGTCTGCTACTGCCACTAAGCCCACTGTGGCCAGAATGCTGCCTCCCTCCAGCCCCTGGGTTGGTCTGTCTGTCCTTCTGCCTCTTCTCTCTTTTCCCCCTGCCTACTCCTCTGTTAGGGGCAGAGGTCTCCCCTCTATTAAAATTTTCTTTTCTCCTCTTCCCTGAGTCCCTCTTCCTCCTCCTCCTTCCTGTCCCCCTCCCTACTTCCTCCTCCCTCTCCATGGAATATGCTGAAACCCTGATACTCAGATAGTTGTTGGGCATCACCCGAGAGCCTGTGGGGCCGGACCCGCTGGGTAGGACTCTGTGTTTCAGCAAGCCCCCACCCAGGTAACTTATGTGCACCTTTCTAATTACAGAGTAATCTGAGTTCACTGAAGAAAATGTAGCCAAGAAGAAGCCTCGCCTGTAGCCCTCTGCTGAATGTGATCTCCATTTTCAATTTGTCGTTCTTTTTTCTAAGATTTTTTTCATGTACACATACACATAAATAATTCTTTTTACAGAAATGTCATCAAGCAATAGAAATTTTATACCCTATGTTCTTCATCCATGTAAGTATATCATGGGCATTTTGCCATGTCAGTACATATGGGTCTAGATAGCAATTATTCATACATTTATGCTTTCACTCGACAAATACTGAGCACCTGCTATGTCGGGCACTGTGCTAGACTCTGGGTTTACACTGGGGAAGTAAAACAGATCACTTCTTATCTTTGTGGAATATACAGTCCAATTGGAAAAAAGATAGAGCAAGAATTACCCTAATACAGGAGCGCTGCAAATACAAGCCCCTGGAAGGTCCGTGTTATTGGTGGATTTGACCTGCGCAGGCTCTCCCGAGGAAGGGATGGCTGGGCTGGGCTTTGAAGAGTGAGTGGCAGCCCTCTGAGTGGGGAGAGGGGGGAAGGGTGTGCCAGGCAGTGGGAACAGTGTGTGCAAAGGCTCTAAGCTGAAGAGAATGTGACTATGGTGGCTGATGGCCAGAGAACAGAGGGACCAAAGATGACATTGCAACAAAGGTCGATTCTAGCTGCCTGGCACAGGGCAGCATAAGTCACTAAAACAGCCCAGTGAATTGGAGTGGCCACCGAGCTTATTTCCAATGTTTTTGTGTTACAAGCAATACTGAAATGAACAGCTTCATGCCTAAAACTCCACTGCACTGGTCTGATGATTTCCCTAAGAGGCTTCCTAGGTATGTGTATATATTGTTCTCTGAGTGGGTCTTGAGAGCTGTGGAGTCACAATTCTAACTTGAATTTAACTTCTGGAAGCCCCTTCCTGAGCCAGCCACCTTCACTCAGTGATTGTCCCGGCTCCAATCATACAAAGAGTGTCTAATTGGCCGGGGATGGCCTGCAATGGGGACCAATGTCTTGCTGAGGACAAAAAGGACGAAAGCAGCTGAGGTTTCCTACTGGTGGGAGGGATGGCCATGAAACATGCTCTCAGTCCAGCCTGCATGGTGAGTGCTGGGGCCTTGGGCAACCTCTGACCCATCCTTGCCCACAGTCTAATGAGGAGATAGCCCAGACATAGATCAGGGCCAGAGTGGAGGGCCAGTCCGGGGTTAACTCAGAGGAGGCCCCAGCCCATATAGAGAAGGGGGTGGTCAGGGAGGGCTGCCTGAAAGAAGGGATACCCTTTTATTCTTAAAGGACTAAGAAGAGAATATATAAGAATAAAAGAGATTTGGCTAATAAAAATATAGGGCCCCTAGTTAAATTTCTGAATTAGAATTTCAGATAAACAATGAATAAATTTTTAGTATAGGTATGTCCCAAATGTTACATGGGACATACTTATACTAAAGAATCATTTGTTGTTTATTAATTCTAATTTAATTGGCTACTGTGTTTTATCTGGCAACCTTAGATTGGGAGGGAGAAAAGGAGTGGGAGTAATGAATCAGCAACAGGAGAGTGGATTGACAGGTCTGGGAAGGCGGCTAGATTTTATTCTGAGGGGCTTGGTTAACAGGGGCCAAGTTCTCCAGCCTCCAGCCTGGTCCAGGTGAGCGTTCTTTGCTTAAGGGAAAGCGTCTGTTGGGGACCCCAGAACAAGCGGTTCAAGTCACCCACATTACGAAGAGCCCTCCAAAAGATGACTCATCCCAAGTATCAGACACCAGAGCTGGGACTGCATCCTGCTCTTAGGAGAGAAAACATCCCTTTTGAAAGCGAAAGGGGGAAGGGCCGGAGGTAGTAGCCAGTGGTGTTAAAATTAGAACAACTGTGTTCTCTTAATTAGAAATGCAGCTGGTGCCACAGGAATCTGTAATGGGCTTCCTTGTAGACTTCTGGAATGGGAGGCTGGGGTCAGCCCTGTAAATATTCATGAGGAGCTGGGAGAGGGTCCCTGGGGGATCAGGCCTGCCTGCTTCCAAGAGATACATCGAGGAGAGGACTGGTTGCTGATGCCTGCTCTGCTGCTTGCTAGCAAATCCGTGTGACCTCAGGCCCCACTGCTCTCTCTGAGCCTGTTTCCCAAGTGTACAGGGGGGAACCTCAGCAGAGATGAATCAAGTTCAAGTCAGGACACCAAGAGATGAGAGTCAGAGGGACTGGTGCCTCTGAGGGCCCCTCCTGTGGGCTGTGCTGGCTTCCCAGCCCCTTGGTGCCTACGGGAAGAAGGAATGAATGAATGCTCTTTAGCCAATCCCTTCATTTTGGGGAGCAGGGCTATTTTAGGACTTCAACTAGGCTTTATTTTGGCATATACACCCTGCATCACATCAAATGCATTAAAAGGCACCCACTTACCTCATCAAATAGGCTTTATATGTAACTATGCAAGAACTGAGGTGAGATGCAATTGACTAGTTGACTAATGTTATGTTCTGTGGACATTTAATTAAACAGTCACTCATTTTGATGCGTCAGTGTGTTTTCATCCTTCCTCCCCACACTCCCCATATGGAACAGTCATGGCCCCTGACATTCTTCTGATCACCAGCACATTGCACTTGGGGTCAAGGGGAGAAGGCTTAGGGGGCTTCAGGCCCCCACCTATAAACCCCTACTGCGCTTGCGTGGCAGGTGGGGGGGGGCGGGGGGTTAAAGCCCCGCCTCCTGCAGAGTTGCCGAGGTCATGATAATGCTAAATCCTCAAAGGAGGATGCGGCACTGGAGGATTTACATGCCACCTCGTTTCATTCCATGGCTCTGACATCTCGCAGCAGGAGATATTCTTAGCCCCATTTTGGACATTTGTGGACACGTTTTTGTGTGGCTGGATGATTTTAATTCTCTGGGCTATATACCTAGGAGTGGAATTTCTGGGTCAAATGGTTTAAATGTTTGAGAAAATGCCAGACTGCTTTCAAAAGCAACTGTACCATTTTTCACTCCCACCAGCAATGTTTGAGGGTCCAATGCCTCTGCATCCCTGCCAACTCTTACTATTTTCTGTATTTTTTATTTTAGCTGAATTAGTGAGTATGACACGTTATCTCATTGTGGCTGTGATTTGCATTTCCCTGGTGAGTAGTAATGTGGGTCATCTTTCCATGGCCTTATCGTATCTTCTCTAGCAAAAGGTCTGTTTCTATTCATTGCTCATTTCACATTGGGATATTTTTCTTTTAAATTATTGGGTTATTAAAGTTTTTAATATTCTAGAATAAGTCTCTAATCAGATATGTGATCGGCCAAAAAATTCTCCTGTTCTGTGGATTGTCATTTCAGTTTCTTGATTTGTGTCTTTTGAAGCATGGAAAGTTTCAATTTTGGTGATGTCAGGTTCATTAGTTTTTCTTTTGTTGCTTATGGTTTGGGTGTCATATATAAGTCACTGTGGGTTTGGTTTGGGTTTTAAGGAAAGGTGCAGGCAGGAATGAAGGTGAGCAGAGGTAGGCAGGCAGGCAGGCAGGGAGGGGAGGAAGAAGCGTTTATTTGATTTGTTTATTGTTCATCTTGGTTGCCTGTACTCTCTAACCCCTGGGCGGGGGATGTGAACCCAGGACAGTGGGATGTATGTGGACTGCGCATAACCACCACTCCACCAGGGCACACCAGTCATCAGGGTTTTAATTTGCATTTCCCTAATGACTAATGATGCTGAACATCTTGTCATGTGCTTATTTGCCATTTGCATATCTTCTTTGGTAAAAATATGCTTAAGTCTTTTGCCCATTATTATAATAATTTTTCTTTTTATTATTATTAAATTATGAGTTCTTTATATAGTTTACACACGAGTCCTTTGTTGCAAATGTATTTTACAAATATTTCTCTTGTATGTGACTTGCTTTTTCTTAACCATGTCTTTTGAAGACCATTTTTAATGTAATGAAGAATAATTTGATTTTTTCTTAAGAGTTCATGTTTTGGGTGTGACAGAAGTCTTTGCCAAACTCAAAACCATTAAGATTTTCTCCTATGCTTTTCTTTCTCTAGCAGTTTTATATACTTAACTCTCACATGTAGATCTATAATTTATAATTTATTCCCAGTTAATTTTTGTGGATGTTGTGAGGTGGGAGTCAAGAGTCATTCTGTCGCATGTGGATAGCCAACTGTTCTAGAAACATTTGTGGAAAGACTATCCTTTCTTCTCAACGTTGCTTGATATCTTAAAATTAATTGACTGTCTATGTATGAGTCAGTTTCTGGAATCTCTTCCACTTCTCTCACTACCAGCATCACTTGCTTTGCTGACATGAGCTCTACAATAAAGCTACAAACTGGGGGCAGGGGGGTGCGGGCTCCAGTTTTCTTGTTCTTGTTGGCAGTCTGAATGGGACTGTTCTGTTGAGCGGAACTTCTCTGCATACTGTGTCCCAGACCCACTGAATACCAGAGTGTCCCTTGTCCTTGTGGTGATCAAAAATCCTCCTCCCCACATTTCCAAGTGTGCCACCCACCCCACCCAAGGAGAATATCTTCTTTAAAGGAATAAGAACCCGATTAGCACCAGCAGCAGCAGATGACAGAGGCAAATGAAGTAAACCCTTCCAGGCGCTGAAGAAATACATTTGTAACCTCGAATTCTATACCCAGCTAAGCTGTCCAGCAAATATGAGGGCAAAAGAAATGGGTTCAGTCATACCGGACTCCAAGATGTTCCCATCAGCTGTTTCCGGCAGACTTGCTGGAAAATGTGCATAAACACTGAATCCCAGAAAGAGAACATATAAGATCCAAGAAACCATGGACCGAGTCCCGATGTGCAGTGCCAAGAAATCTGCAGATAGCCAGGTAGCAGGCCAAGAAAGCAGCCAACTTTCACGAGTTGAGTCAGAGAGCTCTCAGGGGAAGACTTTTAAGGAGAAAAATGACTATCCTATAACAAATGATGACATTAAAAAGACAAATGATCTTCCTGAGAAACTGAATGTGGATCATAATAGTAAATGTTAATAATGATTATAATACACTTTCCTCCCTCCAAATTTTTGTTCCTCTTATTTTCTTTCAAGTGCACTCTTTTTCCCTACAGTCCAATTTAAACTACTTGACCTTGTGTTTATGTAATTGTAAAATGGGAAGAGTTGATTATTGGTTTTTAACTCTATTTATACAAAGCGTAGAGACCTTACCTGGAGTAAGAGCCCCATGCACACCCTGTCAGTCACAAGGAAAGAGCAGTGGAACGTGGGCACAGCGCAGGGAGCAGGGAAGGAACGGAGGCTGCCGGGCCGGCGTGACGGGTGAAGTCGAGGAGATGACCCAGGTTGCTGTCCCAGCAGAGGTCGCACTAGAGCCCAAGCTGAGTCCGAGCTGAGTCCGGAGCCAGGCTGGGTTCAGGAACCTGCCCTCACTGGTGAGGCTGCTCTGGGAAGGGGGTGGATAACCTTGGGTGAGACAGATGCCACCACACAGTGCAATTTCCCAGGAGGGATTTGGTTGTGAGTTGTCAGATGTCAGAGTGCTGGTCAGAGGGACATGAAGGCCTTATACTGAAGTGGGCATCTGGGCGGCCAGCATTCACCATCCTACACTGTGAGGCACAAGTGATGAGCATGGTGCAGACAAGAGCCGGTCTAGCTCGACAGTCAACATATGTTTTTTGAAAGGGGTGGGGGGGAAGGAAGGAGGGAGGGAGGAAGAATGGGAAGCAATGGGGAGGGGAGGTAAAAGGAGGGGAGGGGAGGGGAGAGAAGGGTGTGCCCCTAATTTATTTTGATTGCTTGGTTTTGCCAGTCATGTGAAGCCCCCTGCTGCATCCTTATTTGGTATCTGCCAACACTCTCATCAACTTTCTAGTTGGGGAGACACCTGGGGGACCAGAGCGACACCTGGATACCTGGATGGAGCTGCTTCCAGAGGAGAGATCAATTAGCTCATCCTGTTCAGGGGTGGGGATCAAAGTCAGGGAGACTCTAGTTCTTGGCAACAACTTGTCCAGATTTGTACGGGACCATCTTCCAAAGTCCCCTGTCAGAGGTGTGCAGCCCCTCCTGCTGTGCGGCACACTGGGGCTGGGTCTGCGCTCTAGCTTGGAGCTCGAGGGGTGAGTGAGCGGTGAGGGGTGAGTCCCAGCCCTCGACCTTCTTTCACCCAAAAGTGAGCTCTACTTCCGCAGGCACATTCTTACCACAAAGGTTATGATGACTCTCAAATGGCCTGAGCTTGATAGCACCAGACTTGGTAGGCGCACCCTCCTCCTCTCAGCCCCATCAGCACTGGTATCGGCCTGGGGTGTATTTTCACCACAAATATCGGCAACAAATTTAAGCGATGTTTTTCTCCAATTGCTCAGCGCTTGCCAGATAGCACTGCACTCCCCAGGACTGGCCTTGTGATTTGGGGTGGAGTGCAGTGCAAAATAAAGTTGTGGGGCCCCTTGTCCAAAAGTTAAGATGATTTTACGAGGCCAAAGCAGAATGTGAATGTAAGAGCAGGCCTCTGGGCTGGGCCCCGTGTGACTACCCAGGTCACAAGCCCAGGCACTCTCTCTGTGTCTGTCTCCATGTGAGACCCCGGAGAGAACAGGGCCATTGTCTGTCATGCTTGGTGTCCCCAGAGCTGAGCTCAGTCATGCTCGGTCACATTTGCTACATGAGTGGCCGATGCTTGTGAGGAAGAGGCCTCCTTTCTCTGGGGGAAGGGCAGCCATTGTTCTGGGGTGCATGCCCTGTGTCTCTGGTGTATGAAGCTTCATTGCTGGAGGGAGACTGCCCTGTGACCTCCAGTTCCAGGACCTAATGTACTGGCACACCCCAGAGTCCAGCGGCGAGGTCAGGAGAATGAGTGACTGGGAGGCAGCAGCAGTCTCTCCCATTGCCTAGGGTGGAGAACTGGGTGGAGAACTGGACAGAGGTGCTGGAAGGAACAGAGGACTGGATCATGAAACTCACCATCACCTGTGCTGTTCTGTGGTGTCTCCATTTATGCCCACAGATATCTCTGCTTGGCTCAGGGACCAGGGGGCGGCAGGTCCAGAAGAGCTGGGTACAGCCCAGTCCTGGAATGTGGGCTTAGCCACCTATCTGCTTGGTACCAACTTCTGCCCTGACTGAGCTTTGTCTGGCAGGTCCCGTGTCACAGGGAGGGTGCCTCATCCCCCTGAGGTCTCTAGTACTCATACAGGTCTGGCACAGACTGGGCCCTTTGCTGAGTGGGGAGGTGCAAATCTCAGAGATGCAAGGAGGCCATGTGATAGGGGACCCTGAGGTTAGCTTTGATCTGCTTCAGCATTTAGATTTGTTTCCTTCGTTCCCAAATATTGGTAGAGGCCCCAGGTGGATTCTTGGGTCAGGGCTCCCCTAAAGGTAGAGAGAAACCTGAGCCATATACCTGCCTAGAAGGTTTCTGGTAGGCTTATTAGAGGAGGAAGTGTTAGAATAGGATTGCAAGGGCATTATTTTAAATGCACGAGCTGAAGTGTTGATGTTTTTTACAACACAAATAAGATGCAATATAATTGTGCTCTTCGTAAAATAAATACAAGATTTATAAAAATAACATTAATTTCTAGAGCACTATAACTGGCTGAATAAAGGAGGACAAGTCTAAAGCTAAGTGCTATAGGTTTTCCTTCAGCATGGCATGTGCATAACCTCTCCCGGTGCAATGACTGCTGAATTTGAGGACCCCACTAATGGCTCCACTGTCGTTCTCTTCCTTCCCAGGGGACACCAAGGCTGCGGTGGTACGTGAAATGCCAGCCTTCACAGAGAAAAATACCATCAAAATGTGTACTATGGTGCCCTCAGGTGTTAAACCTATGCCCAGGGAGCAGTCCAGACATAGCCCAAGGGCAGAGGAAGAGGTGGGGGGGCGGGGTACTAAAATGAGCAACTAAATAAAATGCTTCTTCCTCTTCTCTCTTCCTTCTTGCCTGCTGCCTGTCTTCTGCCTGCCTTTCTTTATCTTAAAAGAATTTAAGAAAAAGTGTACATTCTTGCAAAGTTTTAGAAACTTACGAGTTGTAGTTAAAGCTTTACCCAGAGGTAAATTCATGAATTTAAATGTATTTGCTAGAAAAGAGCAACCACGGAAATAAGCTTCCAGTGGAGAAGAGAGAAAATAAGTTCAGCCTCGAAGAAATTTAGAGTATGAAAATTATAAAGATGTTTTAAACGTTAAGACATAGAACACATTGCTGAGTAAGTTGAAACTCAGAGGCAAAAGAACGTGCCAAAAACTCTCAATGTCAGTTCACAGGCAGGTCAGCTCCCAGACCTAGGCGTGTGAGTAGAGAGCACCTGGGGTTTGGAGGTTCCTACACAGACATCTGGAGGCTTCAGTGCCACCTTGTGCTTAGAATCTGGAAGGGACAGTCTACGAAACTTGTCTTGGATCTGCGACAGTACAAACCCTGAGTTTTCGTAAACTTAGATCAGTCAAAAATGTCCAGATTCTTCTGAGTTTATCATTTTTTCCGTTCACGCCCCAGATCTTATTAGCATAAAGATCTAGCTTGCCAAATTTCTCCTTCCTTTTTTAAAAATTAAATTTATCCATCAGAGCGGCTGGGGAAGGTGGCAGGTGACAAGGCGACAGTCACACTTGCAGGGCGCAGGGCGCGGAGGTCCGGGCGCGGGGCGTGGAGCCCGGCAGGCGGCGCCCTCCCTCCGTCTCGCGCCCTCCCTCCCGCCTCCTCCGGCGCCGGCTTCTCGGGCTCCCGCTCCCCCTCGCGTCGCAGCCGGCACTTTGCAAACTCCTCGCCTGCCCGCGGCGGCCGCAGCTCCGCGCCCTGCCCGCCGGGCGCGTCCGTGGGGCAGCCGGCGGCCGGCGGCGGGGCGGGGAGCGCGAGGCGCGGGAGCGCTTGGGCGGCGGCGGCGGAGGCGGGAGCCGAGGCGGAGCCGCGCCAGTCCCGCGCCGCCGCGCCCCCCGGGCCGAGCCCCGCGCCGCGCCGAGCCGCCGTCCCCGCCGCGCAGCCA
Source organism: Solenodon paradoxus (assembly GCA_004363575.1). Taxonomy (NCBI): domain Eukaryota; kingdom Metazoa; phylum Chordata; class Mammalia; order Eulipotyphla; family Solenodontidae; genus Solenodon; species Solenodon paradoxus. The sequence goes on along the minus strand of RJWH01004124.1, from coordinate 64,007 downwards.
TGGCCGCCCCGCCGCCGCCGCCGCCGCCCAGCAGCCCGCTCGCCTAAGCGGCGGCCGGCCGCCGGGCGGGAACCATGGCCAGCGCCGCCGAGCCCCCCGGCAAGGCGGTCGAGTACCTGCAGGAGCTGACCCGGATCGTGGCGGCGCAGCAGGAGCTGCTGGCGCGCCGGCGGCGGCGCATCGAGGAGCTGGAGCGCCAAGTGGCGCGGCTGAGCCGCGAGAACGCCGGCCTGCTGGAGCGGCACCGGCGGCACCTGGCCGCGTGCGCCCGCCGCCCCGACCCCGGCCCCTTCCCGGCCCTGGGGCCTGGCCCCGGCCCGCAGCCGCTCGGCGCCATCCCGGAGCTCGGCAGCCGCCGCGACAAGTAAGCGGGGACCGGGGGCGGCGTCGAGTCGGGGGCGCACGAACTTCTTGGGGGGCCGGCTCCCCTCCGGGCCCGGCGTGGAGGCGGATCAAGTGGGGAAGGTGCCGGGCCGGGGTGCGCCCCGGGGAGCACCGGAGACCCCCAGAGGAGTCGCGACCCCGAGCCGGGACTCGACCTCGGGCCGGCACTGGGCTCCCGGGGAAGGGTCTCCTGGGCTGGCTGCCGACTCTCCGCGGCTGAATCTCCGGATTCAGCGACCCTGGCAGCTCGGATTCGCTTTCTGCCACGCCACGGAGGTCTGTCCGGGGCGCAGACCCGGGGCTTCGGGGAGCGGAGCCCGAACTCCGGACTCGGAGACCCTCAGACAAGGGGTCTTGGCAAGCGCAGACCGCGCCCTGGAGCAGGCCTGGGTTACTTCGGGTCGCTGTCCCTCTGGAAGGGACCGGAGTAGCCTCCAGCCCGGGACGCGCAGCCCTCCTCCCTCTGGACGCCGCTTTCTCTTCCTGCGTGACTCGGGGTTAATACCCGCCCGCCTCACTCCAGGATTACCCTCAGGCTATTTCAGACTAAGGATTAAGCTGGGGTCCGGAAGGGACCGGAAGGGGCGGCACTGTCCAAGCATGCTGGACCTAGGTGTCCCAGGGAGCTTGCAGTCCGCGGGTCGGTTGTCCCTTCACCTCCAGTGGGTTCAGCAGCAGTGTCGGGTGCGCGACCCCTGTGGGAAGCAACCCGCGTGCCCATCTGGGACTGGGGTGGGGCTGTCAGTGACTGGGTGATTCTGGGGTGGGCTTCCTATATGCTCTGTGCCCTGACTGCCCCTCTGTCTTCAGGACTGCCTGGCCCTCGTGGCATGGTTGGACTGGGGGCTACGGAGAAAAAGCAGTGGGGAGGTGCATGGAGATGGTCAACAGCTTCAGGAAGGGCCTCCTGGGAGGTTGGGGGCTTGGAGAAATGGCAGGGGAGGAGTTACCACTGACTTCCAAATCCTGTGTTGGGGAGGGCTCCTGACTCCTCAGACTCCACTTAACAGCCATTGGAGACCAGTATCTCCCTTCCCCAGGTGACAGAGATGTCACCAGGACAGAGGGCTCCTGCCTGCCACTCTGCTTCCCGCACATACTGGCAGTGCTCCCTGGCTCCGGTGGGCCCTGGAGGAGGACAGGTGAGGGTCAGGGCACAGTGAGTCTCGTGGCTTTGTGCGTGGCAGGCTCAGAAGCAAACTCCTGCTTTTTGTTTATCCCAGGAAGGAGGCAGGAGGCATGTGGACAGCTCTGGCTTGGGTGACTGAGGGAAGGCAGAGACCCTGCTACCTCCGTGTGCCCCTCCCCTGGCTCTCTGGGTCTCTGAGACCCCTTTCATCACTCGGTGCCTGTGGCTCACTCGGTGCTAGATGCAGGGACTGCGCTCGTACCCCCCAGGCAAGGACTGAAGTCGTGGGGGTGCCTAGAGGAGTCTTTAGCAGCTCATGGAGGGGGTGCTTGGGCAGGCACACTGCCTCTTGATAGGACACCATGACATACACTGTTGGCAAATGCCTCCCAACACTGTCCTGGGGGAGGAGTTCCTTTTTTCCTTTCAAAGTCACCGTTTGTGACCAAGTGTGGGGACAGGAGGGTTGTGAGAAGCAATGCATCCCGCCTGTAGTGGGGAATCCCCACAGTGTCGCATCTGGGCAGTGACTTTGGAGCTGGGGAGTCAGGGATGCAGACACCGGACTTGTTTCAGGAGTCCCCATCTCTGTGTCAGCCTGGCTTCCCTTAGTTGAGACCCAGCCAGAGTCTATAGTAGCATCTCTGTTAAGAAAGAACGGTGACAGCACAGTCCCAGCCCAGCTTGTGGGTTGAAAGAAGCTTCTTAGACTTGAATAGACAACCAAGAGCCTGGGGTGGTGCTGAAATGCAGATTCTGGGTGGTTGGTCTCGGGTGGGCTGGAAGGACTGCATTTCCTGCAGGGTTCTGGAGATGTGACTGCAGCTAGCCCCGGGCTCCTCACAGAGGCCCCAGCCTCAGAGCAGAGCTGTGGGCTCGCTCAGGAGGGGTGAAGCACTCAGGACCTGTGTACCCACATATGCTTCATTTGCCAGCCTTTCCAGAGGGAGAATGCTGGAGACCCACACATGGTGGTGGCGTTAGACTTGGGGTCTGGATCACGGTAGGGTAGGGGGAAGGAGCTGCGGGCTGCTTTTCCAAACCTGGATTTGAGGTGCCCACTGCTCACCCGTAGAAAAGTGATTTATGCCTAAGGAGCATGAAGTAACCAACCCTCTTGAGAGCAGCCATTATTAAACACCTACTGTGTGCAGAACCAATAGTGATGTGGTTAGAGACAGGAGAGCAGAGCAGAGAGAAAGGGATAAAAAGGTGACGTATAGAGAAAGGACTTTGACAGACAAACTTGGGCCAGAGGGCCAACTGCACTGCCAGCCAGTGATGGTAGGCACATGTCACTCTACCTCGTTGAGCCTCCGGGTTTTTATTTTTTTCCATTTTGTTATCTTTTTAATGCACACAAGAGAGGATGATCATAACTGCCTTCCATATTTTTTCTGAGATTCAGTGAAATAATGGGTGTGGAAAAACTGGTATACAGTAGGTGCTTAATGCATGCCTGATTCTCCCCTTGTCAGTCAGTTTCTCATTTCTTTTGGGTTAACTGTGCACAGGCAGGAGGTGAGTAAATTTCCTGGAGCCAGGGGGACACCTCCGGGGCCCTGGAGCAAGGCACATGGAGTGGCTGTCCAAAACTTGGTGGGGGTGGAGAGGTTGGCCAACCATCATTGATACAGGAATCTTTGTGTGTGAGCTTCCCAAGGTGACCGGAGTATAAATCCACAGCATCAGAGGCATCAGATCACTTCCTTCTAGGTGACTTGGCTCTACTTCCCTTGTGCCCGCTCCCAGGTTCCTCTACCTGCAGACAGGGGTCCCTGTAGGGGATCTGGCAAATATTCAAGCTAAGCCAGGCCTAGCCCATCTTTTCCTCAGCAGCCTTCAGCTGCTGCAGATTGAGTCAGGAGCCCCTCACCCCTGCTGCCGTGTGAACAGGGCGCCCCTGAGTATCTGGAAGATGCAATGAATGTCTGAAGGGAACTAGAAAGATGTTTTTGAAAGGCCATGGGACAGGCTAGTGGGCCCAGTGGTGGTATCACCCACCTCTCCCAAGCAGTCCTTGGGTGGGATTACAGAGCATGGCGGGAGCCCTCAGCCCAGAAACCTTTAAGTCCTTTCTCAGCAAGTCCTCTTTCATCCTGAATGTCTGCTGGAAGGTATCATCCTGAGTTTCTCGGCCTTGGAAACAGCAGACGGATGAGAGGAAAGGGGATGCCTTTGGGTATGCTGGATTATTTAATTCCTTTTTTCTGACATCAGGACTCATGTGCAACACTTAATTGACCGCATTCTAATGATGTTTCCAGAACTGCCTCCCTCCTACTAGAGGCCCGGGCACCAGATAGGTGCTTGGAAGGTACTTGTTGGGTGGATGCAGTTGACTGGAGGGAGTGACTGAAACTACTGTGCTTTCCTTTTTGCAGTCAGCTGTAGCGTGGGGCTTAGGCGCAGGTGGTGGAGGTTAAAGTGCAGACCATGGAAGGCTCAAGGGGGAAAACACGACAAAAACAGAAAAGAAAGCAAATTTGCATTGAGCAGGCGCAGCCTACGTGGATGAACACAGAACCAAATCTGCAGGGAACAGGTTGGGGCGCCCCACGTGCCCGCGGTCTCTGCCTTTAGAGCCTGCACATGGCCACGCTTCTCTGCTTCGCAGACATAGAAGCCCTGAAGGGGATGATGGCCCCATGCTCCTGCTGGATCCTGGTGAACAGGACCGGGGCTCAAGCATCTGTCTCCAGGTCCCCTGTTCCCCACACCTCCCACCTACCTGTCTGCCTTCCTGCACCGAGGGGTCAGACAGCCTCCTTGGACCCTGTGTGACTGCCAGCCTCCAGTGCTGGAGGAAGCCCAGCATGTGTGTCGCACCATGTGGGACCTTGTTACTGAGGCTGGGTCCTTGGCATCACCTCAGGTGGCAGTGGGGAGGGGACAGGATAGAATACGGTGATCCCTTCTAACCTCTGTGCCTCCAAAATTTCTAGGCAAAAGAAAGCATCAGTGTATAAAGGCGAGAGAGAGAGAGAGAGAGAGAGAGAGAGAGAGAGAGAGAGAGAGAGAGAGAGAGCGCGCGCCCTGGGCAGTGGCTTCCCTCTCCTTGCTTCCTCCTTCCCTCTCCTTGCTTCCTCCACCTTCAGGTGCTGTCATGTCCCTGTGAGGGGCCGTTTTCTGAAGCTCCGAGCTGGTGACTCACTCTGGGGGAGGTTTCCAGTGTCATTCAGTCTGTTGATTTACCAGGCCAGCATTCTGTGGTGACATGAACAGAACGGTGGTGCTTCCGTTGAAGGAGCTCAAGGAGGGCCAGGGAGGGGGCGCCAGGGTCTGTGACCAGAGGCTGGACTTGGAGGGTCCTGGCTAGGAGCTGCCGAGAGCGTGCGAGTCCAGCCTTCAAGGTGGCCAGGAAGCCCTGCGCCTGTGGGCCAGCATGTGCGACCTGAGAGCTCTCAGGTTCCTGCCTCCTTTCCCTCTTCTTAGCCAAGTAGGGGTGTCTAACTGACTGGGGAGGGTGGCGCAGGAGGGACTGTGTTCACTTTTGCATTGAATCATGTCTTGTTCTCCCAGCCAAGATAAAACTGAGCGTCTGACACGGGGGAGGAGGTCCCTAGGCCAGGATCGAGCGGTGGCGTGCTCTTGGAGGCCTGTCCTGCTTGGACAGCATGCCCTCACTCGGAGGGAGTGGTGAGCTGATCTTATTCTCCAGCAGATGGTAGAGGCGCAGAAAGACGGGGAGATGTTTCTCTGCAGCTCCTCCCAGCCGTCTGACAAGCTGAGCGAATGACTATTTTACAACCTGGAAAATAAATGGTGAAAAGCTTGTTGGTCTAGCTGGGGTTGAGAAAACAGGGAGTGTGTGACAGGAGGGCTCTCACATTTCTGCCTCCACTTTCTGAGTTCAGGCCTCCGGAGCCTGCAGAGGCCTGGACGCTGTGCGTGAGGGCGAGGGAGTGTCTGGGCGCCCTGAGTCAGGAGTCTGGGGGCATCCGCATTTGTTGTCAGCCGTTTTGTCTCCGACTGTGTTTTGACAGCTGATCCTGTGTTTTGTTCTTTGCTTCTGTTTTTGTCAGAAAGAGCAACGCTTTGCCTAACTTGGGAAGGGCACCGCTCTGCGCGTGTCAGAAGTGTCGCCCTTATAATTGCCACGGAGCAGCAGGAGCAGCAGCAGCAGACACAGCAGCCAGGAGTTGGAGGGCAGGGGGCTGGGGAAGAGTGAACTTGACCTCATTGAAAGGGAAGGGAGCCTGAGGCCAGGAGGCTGGCCGGGGCCATGCCCGTGGAGGCGGCCCTGCAGCTGACCTTGCCCCAACTGCGAATCAGACTTACCCCTGTGACATTGAATTCCAAGGCTGCACGGCCTCTGGAGTTCAAATCCTGCCTCTGCAGGCCAGTGCTTCAGCAGGAGTGGCCCCCCCAGTTATTACAAGAGCTGCTTTTCAGATCCCTGCCCCCAACCCCAACTGCCCTGGCCTTGCTCTGGGGACCCTGCAGGCCAGCCCTGAAACCCCCTGGGGTGGGCAGGATCAGGTCCTGCCTCAGCCACCTCTTAGCAGCAAGGACTTTCCAAGACTCTGTGGGGCCATCTCCCCACCGTGTAAAATACAGCTTTTGTTGATGAAGGGATATCTGACCGCTCCTGGCGTCGGATGCAGTAAATGGTGGCTTCAGGGGGAGGAACAGCAGGGCCCTGAGAATGCTTCTTGTTGATGGTTTGCCCCAACATTGTATTAGAAAATTTTCAAACACAGCAAAGTTGAAAGAACTGTGCAAGGCAGAACACCCCCAGTTCTGCAGGGAAGGTTCCTCAGTCTGCTTTGTTACGTGCCTTTCCATCCTTGCGGGTGACTGGAGCCTCGTCGATGGGGAGCTGACAACGACTCAGCATCTGTTGTCCTGGCCTCTGGGCCGAACGCCGTGCACACACGCTGTCTCCACGTCCTTTTCTTCACTCGCTGTTCCCAGGCAGCCCCCACTGGCTCTTGTCCTTGATCGGGGCAGCTCCCACTGCCTTCACTGGGAACATGAATGGGGACATAGACCTTTAAAGGGAAGGTCCCAGGGACATGGGGCTGAGACACCCCAGAGCAGGGAGCCGACTGTCGCCCTCTGCTGTCAGCAAGGCTTCCTGGAGGAGGTGACAATTTGAGCTGGGCCTCAAAGAGCAGGATAGAGGTGGAGGATAGGGAAATAGCTCAAGGCAGCTGGAGCAATTCAGGTGAAAGTACCAGGGAGAGAAGCCGTGTGACATGTTTGGGGTGGGAAGTATCAGGGGTCACGCCAGTCCTGAGAGTGGGGACAGTGGGGCCAAATGAGGCTCAGACATGCAGCAGCCTGAGGCGCTGGTCTCAAACCACGATTTTAGCATAGGGGTAGGGAGGGCATGAATGAGACAGGACCCCCTTCCCAACTGCTCCAAGCCCTGATTGTAAGTCGCTTGACTCCTTCAGGGTCCTTGTTGGCACTCAAACACCATGACAGCTGGGAGCTGCCGTCATCCCATTTTGCAGATCTGAACACTGAGCCCGAAGGTTCAGTAGCCTGCCCCCCTGCCTCACCCCTGGCGGAGGCAGGATTTGCACCCAGGTTTGTCTGGCTCCTGTGCTGGGCACTGTGCAGCCGTAATGCTGTGTATTGTGTTTTGTTGTGTAAGTGCTTGTGGTCAATTACCCAGAGCTGGACTTTAGGACTCAGAACCCACCCAGAGGCTGCAGGACCGTTCCCTTTGAGTGTCGGATTTGGCCTCTCCCTCACTATCTGGGTCACCTCGGGTGAAGTCATTATACTACCAGGCACTCGAGTCCACCCCATCTTGGTCTGCATGTCCTGTTTGCAGAGAATCAAGGCAGGAACAGGGCTTGTGAGAAGGCGGTTCTGGGTGGGAGAGGTGGGGGCTTCTCACAACAAGTCCCTTAGCTACCTGCCTGCCAAGTGTGATGCGCTGGGGGCTGGGACGAGGTGCTGTGGATGGCCCCCGTGCCCACGTAAGAACTTTCTGCATGTGTCCCGTGGTCCTGAAGGAAGCGATCAGTCTCTAGGGACCCTCCCAGGGATGTGTGTGGGTGAGATTTGTGTGGATGGGGGACTGGGTTGTCCGGTTAGCCTGACGCCAACTGTGAATGGACAGGAGAACCTGGTGGTCAACTCAGGGAAAAGACTGGGGTAAGGTCCTGGGCTTGAGACCCAGCTCTTCTTCTACCTCCTTGGCCTCTCTGAGCCGCAGCTCTGTTGTCTCCAGTATGGGGACAGTGGTGGTGGATCTCCTGTCTTGGGGGAGTATACTGGGCATAACTGTCTGGACTGAGCAGGGGACTGGGGTTGGGAATGCAGGGTGAGCAGGTCCCTGAGGCCCAGAGGGACTTGGGAGTCAGGAGTCCCTGGAGGGTGTTGAGTAGATGAGTGCTGGCACTTAGGTGTGAAGAGGGCCCCTGCCCCTGGGGTGGTGAGACCACTGCGTAGGACTGCAGAGGAGGTTACAGGACTTGGGGGTTCTGGGAGCTGGGCCCCAGGGTACTGGTGGAGGTGAACCGGAACACATAGGTTTCATTGGGTTTCTTCTCCAACAACTACCTGTCCAGACAGGAAAGAGAGATCATTCCTCAGATGACAGAGCACCATGTCCCTCCAGTTTTTCTGTAGCCTTTCTCGGACTGGTGAGTAAATGGGGGCCACACGAGACTCTGCCCTGCTTCCAGCTCTCTGTGCCCAGGCCTGCCCAGATTGCTCCACATCTCTGGAGGAGCAGCCTGGTAGGGAGGCTCACCTCTGCCAGGTGTCTGGGGTTCCAGGTGGCTCCTGTTGGGTCTGTGTATAGAACATGGACAGCGCCAGGCCCCTCCCTCCCACACATGCCAGCAGTGTCGCCTCTGTCCAGCTGTGTGGGCTCTCTCTGTGCCTCAGTTTCCACGTGTATATGATGAAACGTAAAATAGCACCTACCTCACAGATGAGCCATAAGGATTAAGTCCTTTATATATATATATGTAAATGCCCAGAGTACCCTTCATCCATGCTGTCATCATGGCTGGTCCCTCCTAGAAATGTGGAGAAGCAATTATATGTTAGAGAAAAGCCAGGGGAATTAGGACCAGATGGCGTGGAGTTTGCATTTATCTCTATTACCTACCTTCTGCGGATCTCATGCAGTAGACTTTGAATCCAAACTTTGGTAGGATGTACCCTCTGTCTCTGCCTCTTCACAGAGGAGTCTTAGTGTTGCTAAAACTGAGTGGAGGACTCCCCACAAAAAATGCATCTGGAATAGTCCCCCTCCCTAGCCCATGACACACACATGTCTCTTCTTTGAGGCTTTATATTCACGCAGCTCTGCAGTTCTCAAACTCCCAGGTGTGTGTGTAAAGACCTCTCCCACTGTGGGGTAACGTCCTTCTCCCTGATATCTCATGTGAGCCAGGCATGGAGCTTAGGACTCAGCAGATGCCATATCCCAGGACCTCACCACCACCATCTCCCCTTTTAATAGATGATCCCACAGGGCTCCAGTGAGGACTGAGTTACACAAGGGGAGTGATGGTGTTTTGAAAGGCTTAACCTGTTGAACAGTGAATCTTTCCTTACCCAGAGATGGGATGTAAGAGATTATTGATGATACTATTATTGATAGTGAATAATAATCATAAAGCTTTTTTTTTTAAAGCGGAAAAGAGAGGAGGAAGATGCTTTTTGTTTCATCATTCAATTTGGTTTTTCACCCCTGGGTTTTGAACCCAGGTCCTCAGACTACATGTGATTCACACACCAGTGTCTCCGCTGCCTGAGCCATAAGGATGCACCAATAATAAAAAAATATTAGAAACACTTGATGTAATCTGTGAAGTGGGTTCCATTCTTAACCCATTGTAGAGATAGGAAGACAGAGACACAGAGTTAAAGGTGATGGGAAGCTCTTGTTCTGAGCTAAGTTGAGTCAAGTAGAGTCTGTGAGAGATGCTGTCCAGACATTTTTAAGGGACTGTTTAAGTTTCAGTCCTTTGTACAATGACAGTCTTTTGAAAGGTGTTGGGATTCATTTTAAAGTCTAAGGGGAGTTTTCCACGTACGAGTGAGAAAACTGCATTCTGCTGTTGCTGGATGGAGTGTTCTGTAGATGCCTGTTAGTCTGATTGTTCAGTGTCCACGTCCTCTGTTACCTGGCTGGCCTTCTGCCTGCTGATTCTACCCACTATCGATCGCAGGGTATCGACGTCAACTGTCATTGCTCAATTGTGCACCTTTTTCTTTATTTCCGTCAGCGTTTGCTTCACTGCTTTGGGGTCTGTGGTTTGGTGTGCATGTGTTTATAGTTGTCTTCTAGATGGATTGACCATTTATCCTTGGTTTATGCCCCCTGTGTCTCTAGAAACAGCTTTTATCTTCAAGTCTGTTTTATCTGATGTTAACAGAACCATCCTAGTTCTCTTTTGGTTGTTATTTGCATGGCGTATCTTGTTTCCATTCTCTTATGTTCAATCTATGTGTGTCTTTGAATCGAAAGAGTTTCTTGTAATAGCCTATCACTGACTTTTGTGTTTGTTAAATCCATCTGCCAATCTTTGCCTTTTTGTGGAGTACTTAATCTTATATTTAATGCAGTTATAGATAACAGGATTTACTATTGCAATTTTGTCATTTATTTTCTACATGTCTTACGCCTTTTTTCCCCTCTACCCCCCCACCCCATTGCTACCTTTTGTGTTAGATATTTTCTAGTATAATGCTTGTATTCCCTTGTTACTCCTTTTAGTATATCAGGGACCTTTTTAAAAAGTATTTTCTTTATGTTATGTAGTTGTTCATCTAGGTTGTTTCCCTGGGCCTGGGGTCATGAACCCGGGACCCTGGGATATATGTGGACTAAACCTCTAGGCCACTATAGGGGACTTTTTAGAGCACAGTAAGGCCTATTTGGGATCAGAATATCCTACACACACTCAGGGAGAATGAAGGGCCGAGAGCTGGACAGGGGAGTGTTGACTCCCCATCCCATGTGCCAAGAAAGTAGCCGGAAAGAACTCAGCTGTGGCCAAGGCTATGTGCCAGCAGACTTCCTGCCGGGTCTTCCCTACCCAAAGAGGACCCGAGCACACCTCGACCTATCTGCGTGTCCTCGTTAATGACAGGCAGGTACAACTGCACTCAGCCTCTGCAGACTGCAAGGGACCCCCAAAAAGACCCTGAAGGACAAAATTCATACCAGTGGACATCAAAGTTCCAACATTTCCCCCTGTGCCTGTTCATTTCTTAAATTGCGGTAAATACATATACCACAAAACTTAGCGCTTGGGCCATTCTCGGGTGCAGAGGTCAATACGTTCAGTACATTCAGCCTGTCATCCAGCCATCACCTGTCTGTCTCCAGAAGTCTGTCCCTCTTTCTCAGCAGAAACTCTCGGTGTTAAACAACAACCCTGCGCTGTTCCCCCAGCCTGCAGCCCCCCACCTGCTGTCTGTCTCTGTGAGTCTGACCTCTGGGCTCTCACCCATGTGGACGGCATTTGTCCTTTTCACCTGGCTTCACGGACCCAGCACATTGTCCTCCAGGTTCGTCCATGTTGCGCGGCGTCAGAATTGCCTTCCTCTGGGAGGCTGGCTGCCGTTCCACCATGTGCTTGGACACATTTTGCTTCTCCGTTGATCAGTGGTTGGGCGTTTGGGTTGCTGTCACCTTTGCGTGAACAGTGTGGCTTTGAAGATGGCAGTGCAAACACCTCTTGGAGACCTTGCTTTCTGTCCTTTTGGATATGTGCCCAGAAGTGAAATCGCTGGGTTAGATGGTGACGTCTAGGGACTTGCAGATACAAAAACTCACTTAGGCCTCACCTAGCTGTCTAGGATGGCGTTATCTGTGCTTCACAGGTGAGGAAACTGAGGCAGAGGCACAGTGGGTGAGGAGGAGGTGGTTATGGGGTGTGTAGGCTGTTCCTTGGAGTGGCGTGGCCTCTCCCTCCCTCTCTTTGAGCGTCCCTGTGTAGAGGCCCTGCTTGGAGGGCCTTCCCTGACCTCCCCCTCGGGAGGCCCCCAGCGCCTTCTGGTCTGTTCCTGTCTCAGCAGAAATCCCTGCCTGTGTATTCTGGATCGTTTCCTCGTTGCCTGCTCTCCAGAGGGCCCTGCTTCCAGAGGGCAATGCTGTGTCTGTCTGTTCGCTCTTGGATGCCCCTGGTGGCACACAGTAGGCCCTCAGGAAATGAAATAACTGACTCAGTGACTGACTGCACATGGTCCAGCAGAGGGACTCAGGCCACCGTGCACCCATGCCCTGGCCTGGCCTTGTTCCCCCGCTGAGGGAGCCCAGGCCTGATGGCCTAGTGCCATCTGCCGGGCCCTGCACTCCGGGCTGACAGTGATGGATGACCCTCCACAGCACAGTTATTAACTCGGCTTCCGAGGGCGCACAGCTCCAGATTCAGGGGTGTAGTTGGGATGGGGGAGAGCTTCTCCAGCTCAGTGACCCTGCTGCAGTGTGCGGGCATCCCCACCCCATGCTGTGCAGGGACTGCAGCCTCATCCCTTCCCTTCTGTGCTGACCCCCCTGCAGAGGGCGAGTTCACCGCTGGGCCTCCTGGTGCATTTGTCATGGTGGTGCTGTATCATCACGGCCCGCCGAAGCATCTGTTCATCTCTCCCCCGGCTCCACATCCCTCTGGGTCCTTCCCCAGCCATCTTGGCCACCGTTTACTCTTCCAGGTCCTTGTCCCTTGGTTCCTCCCCGTCTGTAGCTCCAGTTGCTGGGGTCAGAGCCCTTCGCCATCTCTGCAGCTGGGCCAGATGGGTGGCCTGCTTCGGAGACACGCCCTTCTGATCGGCCTCGCCCGGAGACCCTGCACCAATGACCAGTGACAGGGCCACAAAAGCTGATGGCCTCGCCACCCGGCAGGGCGTGTCTGATGAGTTTGCTCCCCAGACGCCAAGGGTCAGGCCTAGACAGGCCCTCGCAGGCTTCTGTGCAGGAGCCCCGCCCAGGCTCCCCATTTTCTCTTCTGGAGTTTTAAGGTGACGCACCCGGCCGGTGGCCAATCAGAATCCTCAGGGGTGAGAGGAGGAGCTGCCCCCCACTCCACCTTCCACTCTCTTAGAGAGCGACACCAGCTGCTTCTGCCAGCCTGTGCTGGATGAGTCATGTCCTTCTGCCAGGGACCCCATGAGCTGATCCCGCTGGTGGACACCAGGGGTGGAGCTGCTGGTCCCGGGCACGCTACCCCGACTGAGCCCGGCAGGGCTGTTCCCCCGGAAGGCTACTCCGGGCTTACTCCACCCCACGCCCGTGCTGGGTGCCACCACTTCACAGCATCATCTGCTCCCCGTATCCTCCTGCCTGCCCATCAGTGACTGAGCCCAGATGTCACCACCTCTGAGAAACCTTTCTGGTGGGCCTGTTCCTCCTCCAGTAGGTTTAGTGCATGGTGATATGTCACTACTGAGGGAGCTTGGGCCCTGCCTGCTCTGATAGGGACTGGGGTTGGGAACCCCATGGAGTCATTACTACACTTCGGACAGGCCTGTACGGTGGGTGGAGGACATGGCCTGCTGGGCCAGGTGCCCGGGTTCCACGACCCACAGTGTGACCTTGAGCACTGACGCCTCTGTGCCTCAGCTTCCTCATCTGCAAATAGGGGTAGCAGTTGTACGGCAGAGGGTTGCGGGTGAAGACCTGTGCAGCGCTGAGCCCAGGGCCCTGGCGAGTTGGAAGTACTCGATGGGGCGGGCTGATTGCTCGCATGATCATCCCTGTCTGCTTAGGCCTCGGCCCTCGGGCACCTGAGGGAGGGTTTCAGACAGGGTGCTCAGCACCCTGACGGGAGGCCTGGCCCTTTCCAGACTTGATTTTACGGCCACAGGCAAAGACTAGTGTTCCTGTCGCTGAGTTTATAGCAGTGAGTGTGCCCTGGGAGCTGTCCCTGTACCCAGATATAAAGTGAAATTTATGGAATTTGCCTCAGAGGAAAATGGACAGATATTTGACAAGCTACAAAGCCCCAAAGCGGGGCTCTCCTCTGGCTGAGCTGCCTGTCGCCGGCCTAGATGCCTCCACAGGCTTGCTGCGTGGAGCATGGCCGTTACAGAAGCACAGAGCCGCTGGCCGTGGCTTTCACAGGGGACTCGCTTGGAACTCCAGGGTGAGGCTTTGGCTCCATATGCTCTCATGGGAATGTGGGTCCCCGGCATTCACCCCTTGCTCTGGCTCTGCCCTGGGGGACAGAGGGATAGTCGCCAGGCACCACAGTGCAGGTGGTTGTGGAGGCAGGGAGCTGGGGCAGGGGTCAGTATGCTGGGACAAAGTTCCAACAGGGCCTCTCTGAGCCGACACCGCCAGGAGCCTTGCAGCTGGACGACCCTGCAGACGTGTCTCTAAGAGGCGAGGGCACTGGCCCTTTGTTCCTCTGCATGAACCAGACATTGAATGCAGTGGTCCTGGAGAAGGAGGCAGCACGTTGGCCAGGGGGGCTCCTAGAGAGGCAGCCAGTACCCCAGCAGGTGGGGGGTGCAGGCCTCCTCCCAGAGGGGAACCTGGCTGCCACCTTAGTGTCACTAAGCCTGCCCAGGTCAGTCCTTCCACTTGCCAGTCAGATGGTAGCCCTTCTGCTCTGAAAGCCCCGCTTGTCTCTCCTTTCCCTCTGACTTGGCAAATTGGGTTCTTTGGGCCACACTTGACTAACAGATACAGATTTTCAAATCTGAATTGATTGTCTACAGTGAGAGATCCAGAGATTTCATGTAAAGCCCAAGATTTCCAGCTTTTCCTAAAAACTTAACAGTGCTCCCTCCCCTGCTTGGGAGGCGCTCTGGCTGCAGGGGGCAGGACTCCCCCAGACACCTGGGTTCCCACTGTCCTGCTAGCGCTTTGAGGCTGTGCCTCCATGGGCTTCTCTGCTGGCTCCCCCGTCACCGGGAGCTCACCTCTGAGCAGGGGCGCGCACTAAAGAGATAGGCATCATGTGGACTGGGGTGTGCAGCAGAGGTGGGCACTAGACAGAAAGGAAGCAAGACAAGGAGGTCAGGCATGGCTGGGTGCAGTTTTAGGCAGCCTGGTCAGGGAAGCCTGGGGGTGGGATGGGGAGTCTTGAGCAGAATGAAAGTGAGGGGTCAGAGGCTTGGGAGGTCTGTGGGGTGCCCACTGCTCTCAGCAGGCAGCCCCTGGGCCTGGACCTGCCACTCTGGAGGCTCCCTACACTCACCTCTCTGCTATGTTCCCAGAGGACCCTCTTCTTCCTTCAGGCAGCTTTGAGCCACGTCCTCCAGGAGGCCGCCCAGCTAAGCCCTGTCCCTAGGGTCAGAGGGCAGCGTGTTGTCTATTTCCATGTCCATGTCACCCACCTGGAGGTCCTTGGGGTCAGGATCAAATCAGAGTTACCTGTGACCAACTCCGTCTCCATGAGTTCAGCTGCTGCTCGGCGCCGGACTTAGACTAGGGACCTGAGCTCCTTGTCAGGAAGGGTCAGCTGTGGGTCAGGACAGATGCACCGTAAAGGACACTGGTTCTCAGACCACCCAGGACACCAGAATTTGCGCACGTCTTCATAATTTTGCCTGTTTTTAAGAACTTGAGCTTTCTGCTACCTTTGCCAGATGCACCTGTTTTTCCCCAAAATGTCACTCAGTGACGATCAGAGAGTCTTGCTCCTTCTTGGATGAAAATCAACAAGGGTATCAGCCCATGGGTGATTGATGCCAAGTTTTACACACCAGCCCATACTGATCTGGATTTCTGCATCGCTGTGCAGACTCCCAGCAAAATGTCAGCCCCAGGAAGGAGACAGCCCCGTACCTTTCTGGTTGGCTTCCAAGTAGCAGAAAATGTCAGAGAACATAGTTAACTAGCATCATACAAATTAGGACTCCTGGGTTGAGGATCACAGCTTTCCTTCCTCCTTCCTCCCCCTCCTGTCTACCCCCTCCCTCTCCTAATCCCTCTTCTTCACCCTCCCGCCCCTTCTCTCTCCTCCCCCCACCCTCTCTCCTCTTTCTTCCCTCCACTCTTCTCCTTTCTACTCCGTCCTCTTCTCTTCCTCCTCCGTCATCTTCCTCTGACTCTCTCAGGTCCTCCTGAGGGGAGAGTCAAGGCCGCTTCCTAAGACCCAGCAGCTGGTTTTGCCTCTGGCAGAGGCCACTTTTGCTAGAACGCTGTTCCTTCCCTGTAGCAATCTCCCTGCCAGCACGACTGTTCTAATTAGTCATATTTTGAAAGCAGATCTGCTTAATTGCAAGCAGTACTAAAATATTGGTATATAAATAAAGTCATTAATAGCTATATGTGCCGAAACCTCTCCCACTGAACCTACCACCACAGGCCTTGACTGTATCTTTGGGGGCCCAGCTTGTCCCCTCCCAGCATCTCCCAGTGATCCGAGGCCACAACAGGTGGAGGTGAGCTGGGGAGGCCCCCGTAGGCAGGGAAGAGCCGCAGCGGGGGGAGCAGAGCTTTTGGGCCTGAGGAGAGGCTCCCAGCGACAAGTTCTGAATGTCAGCGAGCATCCTGGGTCTTCAGGGATCATCACGTTGAAACACAGAGCAATCATCGCTTGACCATGACGTGCTTCCAGGTCTCCAGACTCACAGGAACCGGTGGCGCTTCCTGACTCCCGTTTACGGGACGCCGCTGGTAACGTCTGTCCGGTGTGGCTCTGTCAACTCCTTGTCTGCTCGGCAGTGCTTGCTGAGCACCATTCTGTGCTGAGTCCTGTTCTCCAAACCTGGCGCACAGAGCTGCATGGCTGGGGCCGTGGCCCCGTTACTAGTGCTCCCAGGACTTGGGATTTGCCTCTGGCTGCTATAGAATGACAAGTTCTGGGTTCTCATTTTAGAGGAATCCTCTGGATGTGGTGGGATGTTGGCCACAGAGAGGCCAGGTGTGCCTGCTGAGGTGGCCCAGAGACAGAGCGGAAGAGAGGAGGGAGTGGGTTGAAGGATCAGAAGCTGGGATTCGGGGCCCCTGTGATGGAAAGCCCACAAGACTCTCAGACGGGCTGGGGCTGAGCCATGGAAGCACAAAGACCCCGATTTCTGGCCTGAGTAACTGGGAGGCAGTGGCAGCTCCTGTGGGTGGCGGATGGCGAGGGAGCCATGCTGGGCACGGAGGAGCAGAGTGGAGGGCAGTGGTCCCCCATCCCCTAAGACCTTGCCAGCACCCAGACCAGGCCTCCGTCAGCCTGCTGGGAGCTCCGTGGATCTGTGTTGGCCCAGCGCACAGATACCTGATGCCGGATCCTCCAGTATGGGCACCATGCCACCTGCAGGCAGGAAAGCACCTGGAGGAGGCAGATACCAGCTCCAGGACTTCTGGTCCAACCTGCAGGTGAGTGTGCACAGAGAGCCCTGCGTCCGAGGACAGAGTGAGACAGGGACTGTGTCATGTGTTGGGGCCGCCGCTCTGGTCCTCAGCTCACCTGGGCGTGAGAGGCTGGTGAGAGGGCCCTGTCTGGTGCATGTCAGGATGGTGTTGCATTTCCAGGGGCTCCAGGACCATTTGACGTGACCCTCGCGGTGCTGGGGCAGGCACTGCAGTGGGTGACTTTTAGTCACGCCCTTGTCCTGCTGCGAGCACTGGCATCTGCAGTTCTCCTGCCCCAGTAAGTGTCCTCAGAAACAAGGCTGTTGAACCCACATGGAGCTGCTTAAGAGTGTGCTTACGTGCATCGCCCTGTGCACTTACATTTGTCGCTTTAGAAATCAGACGCTAACGTTCCTTATCTGATATTCTGATGGTGGGGTTTTATGAAAATGGAGCTGAGTTTTGTTTTCTCCCAGAAATGCATTTATAATAAAACATAAAACATTACTGAGGCTTCATTTGACCTTGGTGCATGTTCTTCCCACCCCTCCCTGCACCCCCATAGCTGCTGTCCAGGCTGAGCTGGGCCGAGCCACAGCGCAGTGCCACCTGGGAGTGAGGCGATTCTTCCAGGGAGGGGTCAGCTGCCTGTGGGGTGCCGGGGGGTTGCCAGGTCCCTTCTCTGGGTGTCTGGCACTCTCTGCAGTCTGACATTCTGGGTTCAAAGCCAGGCTCTGCCACTCACGTTAACATCAGTACCCATTGGTGAGTTCCTAAACTTCTCTGTGCCTCAGTGTCCACACCCTTACAGGGGGACTAATAATGACACTGACCCCTGAGGGTCATTGAACCTTCAATGAGTTAACAGTTGCAAAGCAGTTAAAATGGCATCAGGGCCACCACAGCGAGCACCAGGTTTCGTGTTTGCTATCTTCCATAGAGCTTCAAGCCACCTGAAGCTGGAATCCCCCTGTGGTTGGAATCCCCCTGTCTTTGGGCTTGGTGGTCTCAGCACTGAGCAGTGAGGGGCTTTGTTGACTTGCCTGCCTGGCTTCCGGTTCTAGCCTGGGATGCAGGCATTGTTGCCCAACCCTCCAAGCTGGCCAGGCCACTTGTTTCAAGAATCTTCTCTTGTGCATTGACCTATCCATGAGACTATTGCTCACAGGAGGCGAGGCCTCAGACCCTGGCAACTGGGAAGGGCCTTTGCACGGGTGAAACCTCATCAGGACCTTTGTCTTCCTTGGTTTTTTTGGTGGGGGGAGAAGGGTCTGGAATCTGAATGTAGATTGAAAGTGGTGCCATCAGCATTTGCTGACAATCGTCCATGAACCCACACCATTGCAGTTCATGTCGCTGAGCCCCTGATTATTCTGTCCTCTTGCATCGACCTTCATTATCCTGGTCCACTGGCCCCTCGGTCCCCTGCACCTGTTGTGGCCCATGGGGCAGCCTCTCTGTGGTTGGTTGAAGCTGGAAGACCTTTGACCTCATAGCCTTTTCACTGTTTGCTGTGGCCCCAAAAGCCCATGCCGGCCCTAGAGAAGTCAAGAGCGACATGCCCGTGCTCTGTGCCTGACGCCTGGCCCTGTGGAGCCTGGCCATCATGCAGTCCTCGGGCAGCAGGGAGTATGACACCACTCCAAAGCCAAACAGAATCTCAGCACCTCAGCTGTGCGAGGGGCAATGGAGCTGGCAGGGACCTCACTGCACAGCTAGCTGTCAGCCCTCGGGCCTGCGCTGAGGGACAAAGATGCCCTGGAAACCAGAGGTCTTCGTCCTGACCTGAGAGGTAGGCGGGGTGGTGGCACTGCCCTCAGAGTCAGTCTCTGCTGGAACCCTTCTCATCTTGGCCTCTCACTCCCCTGTGACCTGGGCCATCCCGCCTCATTTCTTAAAAGAGGAAAATTAGGCCCAGGAGGATGGAGTAATGTGCCTAGGGCCACACAGCAGGAGCGAAATTCGAACCCACAGCTGACCCTTCAACCCACTGCACAGTGCACACTCTTGCAAACCCAGCTGATGAAAACAACCCAAGAGTGTGGATCAAAGTCCACTCTGTTTATTGAAGTGGCAAGGAAGCCATAAGAAAACTCCCCAAAGGACAGCTCTTCCTTCTACAGCCGTGTGTGGACGTCCCCCTTGGAGAGGTGGGGGTGGAGCGAGAGACCCCGTCCCCAGTGTGAGGCAGGAGGGGTCCTTGAATGAGGGGAGAAGGGATGAGGCGCAGGCACTCTGGGGCCAGAACGCCTGGGTCCTCCCCAGCTCTGAACGGACCAGCTGTGTGACCTTGGCAAGTTTCCGAAGGTCTCTGTGCTTCAGTTCCTCATCTATAACTTGGAGATTATGGAAATGGCCACCTCGTAGAGTCACGGTGAGGATTAATATGTACTTTTAATAAAATGCTCATGAAACTGCCTGGTATGCACTAATCTCTCAATAATTGTTATCTGTTAGGACGACCAGAGTGGGTGAGGATTCTGAGGAAGTAGGACACAGTGTGGGGTCTGCAGCCGTCAGGAAGGGCCTGTGGAGCCGGGGACAGTAAGCATGAACCTGAAGGTGGGGAGGCCCCCAGCAGAGGGGCTTGCCATTGGGTGATCCAGGAGCAGGTTTTGAGGTTTTGACGTGTGAACTGATTGGAGATGGGGGACCAGCTGGCTGGGGTCTGGGTACAGGCGCAGTCAGAGTGGGAGGTGGAGAGGAGGCTGGAAGGCCCGTGTGTGGGCAGTGTCGACATCAGTGGAGAAATTCCACCTCTGTTCAGCGGGCCGTGACTGGCGAGAACCAGCTGTGGGGAGCTATGGATGGAGGGGGTCCCCGGGTTTCCTCCTGTGCCCATGAAATCTGACTTTCCAGTGGCCATGAAGAGACATTGAAAACTTGGAAATGCATGTGTTTCCAAGTCCAAAGCTTTCCTTTCCTGCAGCCTTTAAAAAGATCCCTTTGAAAGGGATTCCCCCAAACCCTGGTGGATCTAGAGGGGATTGTTTTCCAACCTGAGCATTAGGACACCAAAACCTACACTGTCACAAACTGGGCTTGTCCTCAGCCAGGACACCGGTGACTCTGGAAGAAAACTGCAGATTAGGGTGTGTGCACAGGAACCCTGGAACAGCCCTTGTGTGCATTTCCTGGGCCCCGGGACAGTCACTCCTGTGACCACTGCTGAGATAGGTCTGGAACCAGCCTGGGGTGTTTCAGGGGGAGCTGGGCCAGCCCAGAGGAAGCCCCTTGTGCCCCCCAGGCCTTGAAGCTTCTCCCACGGGATCCAGTAGAGACTAGAAAGCTCACTTATCAAATTTGCTCTTGACACAGACCTAGAAAGCTGCTAATGTGATGGAATCAAGACTGTAAGTGATTCTGACACACTCCTACCTTGGGGTGAAAGCTCACGCAGTGAAAGTTATTAGAGATAAATATCTGGCCCAGCTTTAGGTTAAAGGAAAGGAGAAGCGTGCAGGTGCCCCCCTGACGCAGTGAGGACGGAACAGAGGGAGCACTTCATCAGGATGAGGGGGCCGCTAGCCCCCCACCCTGAGGACTTACCAAGGTGAGCAGGCTGCAGTGATGGAAACCGCATTCAGGTACACAAGTGTGGGTTGTTCCTGAGCTATCTCTGGACAGAAGGCGGGGACATGGCCTGGGTGACCCCCAGGAGGGGCAGTGACA
Organism: Solenodon paradoxus; assembly: GCA_004363575.1. Lineage (NCBI taxonomy): Eukaryota > Metazoa > Chordata > Mammalia > Eulipotyphla > Solenodontidae > Solenodon > Solenodon paradoxus. Next base: position 43,605 of record RJWH01004124.1, on the reverse strand, counting down.
GGGCCACAGACTATCAGAGTGTCATGTTATCTTGAGAGAACAGGATAGGCACAAAGCAGTCTCAGTGCTTGCTGGGCCCAAAGCCAGCCTGGGCAGGCATGTCTTCTGGGTAATTTGTATTAGATTTTAGAGATCAAGGCTCATGGGGATACAGCCACCAGCTCCCTCTGCAGACCACTGGGGCAGGTTCGAAGGGAAGCCAGTGTCAGACCACTGCCAGCAGCCTTGACTCTGGAAGCTCTAAGAGCTCTTACTGGTGTTCGAAACCTCCTTCCATACACTGATCATATTTTCTTGAGAGAAAAACAGAACAGTGGGATGGCCAAAATGGGACCGGGTTATGCACTGGTGCCTAAGGAGAGGGAAGGAGGTGGAGCAATAGGAGGAGCAGAGCAGCCAGGCCAGCAACTGAAGTAAGTACTATGCAGTGCTGATCAGTGGTGGCCAAGTAACGATCTGTGGCCCAGCAGGACTTCATACAAATGACCAAGTCTGGTGCAAGAATTTTTACAACTTAGATGACAACCAAATTTGGTGCCCCTTTAAGTATGAGAGCAATATAGCCAGGCAGGAAGAGAGAGGAACAAGCATCTTACTTTATTTTTCAGCTGTTCACTGCGGCCCCAGGATAAGAACCTCTGTCCTGGGGATGAATGTGGGCTGTGCTCACCTGGAGACAGTGGCCAAACTGCCACTCCACCAGGGTGTGCCGATCAGATACATTTTTAAGTGTGCAGTTCCAGGGCATTTAAGTAATTCACAGGTGTAGCATCATCACGATCCAGCTTCAGAACTTTATTATGCAAAATTAAACCCATCCCATCACACACTCCTTTCTCCCCTCTCCCGGCATGGCAGGCTGCACTCTGATTTCAGTCTCTGTGAGTTTGACTGTAGTACTTCGGCATCGCAGGATGGCCAGTCCCCCTGTTAGGCTGCCAGCTGACCAGACAGATGACAAGGTCAACACTGCTCAACCTGGACCCCCAGCCCATCTGTAAACTCATGAATAATGATAAGTAGTGGTGGGTTGAAGTCTCTAAGTTTTGGGGTAAATTGTATCGCAGCAACTTCATAGCAAGAGATCACAGATACCCTGTGTTCCTCAAGATGATAGACCCCGTTTGTATGTCCCCTGGGGGCTTTGTGGGATTCCTCCGTGAGAGGTGAAGTTGGGATTCCCCAGGTTTGGGATTCCCCAGGTCCCCGAGGTGGGCGGGGGGGACCTCTGTGATGCCCCCAGGCTGTCAATGTATTGTGTTACTTTAGAGTTGCTTGTTTTCATATTTGCTTGGTGGAATCGATGGATAGAGGTCCAAAGTCTTCCTGCAAACCTCTGGGCTTCTCAATAGTTCTTTGCCACTGGCTTATCATGTCTGAGATGGAAGTGGGGATCCGCCTGAAGTGGCCCGGTGGGCAGCTCACAGCCAGCACAGCGGTCTGGGCCATGCTTTTGCTGAATTACTAGGTCTGCTGTCTACCGTGGGGTTACGTTATTCCAGCACAGGGCCTCCCCACTCATCCACTCAGCAGACATTTATTTAGCACCACAGTGTGCCAAGCCTGGGGCCTGCTCTGCGAGTGACAGGTGACTCACACCTCCTGGTAATCACTGGGATGCTGGGGAGTGATCATTGTAATCTCAGCTCCTTCTGCACTTTCACAGTGGAGGTGTTTGTCCATGTTACAAAAATCGCATTGTACTAAATCATCAGGTTCTGTTTTTTTGTAATCAGCTGCTTTTTTAGAAAGCAGCAGTGTGTTACGGAGTCGGACAGGAAGGGATTTGGTCTCTGGTGCTGATTACAATGTGGCCCCCCAACTTGGCTCGCCACTGCGTCCCTGGTTTCTGGAATAGCAGGTCCAGAGCAGGCACCCCACAGACACGTGCAGAGCAAATGAAAGGATGTGGCTTCTCATTAGATCTTGTCGTCCCGTGTGGCCGTCTTCTGGGCAGACACATCTCCCACTTTGCCAGTGAGGGAACTCTGGCCCAGGAGATAACTGGGGGGCCCGCAGTGGCACATCAGTTGTGCTGCCGAATCTGTTCGTAAAACTTCTTGGCTGTCAGCGGGCTCAGTGCTGGTAATGCGGCTGCCAGGCTGGGGGCAGTCAGCCACTGCCTAGCTGAGAGCAGCCGCTTGACTTCAGTGTCCAGTGCGGGGGCTTCTGTGAGTGGCAGAGAGACAATGGTGGGCACCAGGCTAGCAGCCCCTCCATCCAGCCATCTGAAGCCGAGACCCGCCCACAGGAGGAAGGCGTCTGTCACAAAGTCTGTCTGAAGCTGCTCCCAGGCCTCAGAGCTGGCCTTCGACAGGGCCGAGGGCGCCTGGGGAGACTCCGGGGCCCAGACGGCCCTTTGTCAGCGGGCGGGCTTCCTTCGGAGGACACGCTGCAGCTCGCTCATGGACAGCGGGACTCCATCTTTCCTCACAGCAGGGGTGCTCGGGGTCATGAGTCCCCTGCCCAAGGTGTCGGGGCCACTGGGCTGCAGGGCCAGGGGTCCTGGAGGGCCAATGAGGAGGCAAGTGTGGTCTCAAAGATGAAGGTTTGAGTCGGAAACTGTTTCGGAGCATCTCTGTGCATCCAGGCCTGTGCTCGGGGTGTCACCTGTTTCCTTGTGTGCTGCTCAGGCCGAGACAAGCACCCGGCTGCTGTTCAGGGCAGTCCTACAACTGAGCTCCCAGAGGAGTCAACTTTGCAGGTCCAGGTACACTTTCACATTCTCGTCATCCCCGCCATCATCACTGCTGCGGCTTCAGGAATTTCCTGTCAGACTGGACAGGCCTCCCCCTTCCACACACATGCACAGACGTGCAGACACACAAATATACAAACACATTGACACACACACCACACACCCACAGACACGCAGACACAGACACACACACAGACATATACAGATGCACACAGACACGTACAAAAACACACATATAGACACAGACATTCACAGACACACAGACATATACACAAACACAGGTACACACAGACACACACATTGACACGCACCACAGACACGTTTAGACAGAGACACACATAAACACAGGCACATGCAGAGACACACACAGACATACATAGACAGAGACACACAGACACGCAGGCACATGCAGAGGCACACACACACAGACACTATGGTGGCAAGACAGATATAACAAAACTGAACCATCTTAACCACCGTTCTGAGCATGCCCTTCAGGATCTGAGCACCCCACCAGCGTTGTGCAGCCCTCTCCACACCCCCTTTGCAGAACTTTTCATCGCCCCAGACTGACAGTCCGCACAGCCTCCTATGAAGAGTGCTGTTCTACAGCCATGTCAGCACACTGCCATCTTGCAGATTAGTGTGTGGGAGAGGGTCTCATTTGACCTGTGGGGTCAGTGTCTGAGGTGTGGGGTCAGTGTCTGAGGTGCTGGGTGAGCCCCGCTGGGTAAAGGGAACTGTCAGCCCTATTTCTGAAAGGTGGAGCGGGGTACTGGGTGAGAATGTAGGGGGCAGCCGCGGTGCCATCTGTTGCAACAGCGGGGAGATCCAGACTCAGCCCTGCAACACTGCCATTTCAGAAGAGGGGGACAGCCGCCAGAGCCGCGGTGGCCTGGAAACCAGTGCTCGGAGAGGCTTGACGCCGTGGGTGGACCTGACCACGGCGGAGCATCACTGGAGCGCATGGGCGGTCGACTGACTCCCCTGCCTGGCTGACTGAGGCCGGAGGAGGTGCTCAGGGGCGGCTGGGGTTCTGGCCAGCAGGGCCAGCTGAGGCGTGCAGCCTCCCGACTGAGCGCTTGGGGACCTGGCTTTTGTCGTGAGTGTCAGGATCTTACAAGACGAGGCCCTGGAGCTCGGCATTTTCCATATTCTAAGGTCAGTAAGAGGCAACACACTCTCGGGGCCCACACGTCGGGGGATTCTGGTCCGAGGGGCTCCTCTGCTGCAAGCTCCTCCCTGAGTGGTGGGCAAGGGCAGGGGGCCGGGCTGGGGCTCTGACCGCTCCTGACCCGGGGGCTGGCAGGGAAGACGGTGTCCGTCAGGGTGCGCTCCTGTCTGCTGAGCAGGAGGTGGTAACGCAGCCGAAGTTGATTCTGGGCAGGAAGGTGACTTCTGTTTTCCCCAGAGCTGTGTGGTAAATGGCTTCAGGCCTGTGTGGCTGTGCCCCGCGGGTGGTTTTCTGGATTCGTTGAACCTGGAGGTCACCCCATACCAAGTGTATCAGGGTTTAGAAAAATAAACCGCTGTGCCTGTGTGGCTCCAGCGGCTGAGAGGGCTTAGGGACAGACCATGCGGAGTCCTAGGAATCAGGTTTGAGACCTGGGGCTGTGGTGGGGGATCCCTGAAAATTGAAAAGGCAAAGCCAGCTTTGCTCACCTCTGTGGCCTCATTCTCCCAGTTTGGACGCAGGTTTCCTGGCTGACTTACAGTTCAGTGTGAGTGTGCCAAGTGCGGATTGAAGTGACCCTTCCCATCCTGTGGGAGGGGTCATAAAGTCGCCCTCCGTGAGGGGTGCTCCACAGCCTGCATTTTAGTCTGCACGCCCCACCAGGACCCTGGAGGCCCCCACTCACTGCCAGGATCCCTGTCTTTCCGTGGTTGGGCCCCCTCATCGCTTGAGTCTCCCTTCGAGCCTCCCAGCACCAGTCCACTCTGTTCCTCCCTTTCTGAATGCCCTTCCAGCCCCCCACCCCACCTGGAGAGACTTAACTTCAAGAGTCCTCTAACCTGTTAGCCCCCTCCCACTCCCCAAGACTTCTCAATAGAGGCCCAAGTGTTGTGTCTTTTAAAAAGTTGTGGTGAAACACATGAGCATGAAATATACCACACCACCCATGTTTACGTGTGCATTTCAGTGGCACTGAGCCCATTCACAGTATCGTGTAGCCACCACCACTGTCATCTCCAGACCTTTCCATCTCCCCACACTGGAACTCTGCCAGGAACTCAATCACTAGCTCCCCTGTCTCCCCAGTCCCTGGCCCCACAGCCCACATTCTCCTTTCTGTCTCTGACCTGGCGACTCCAGGGCTCTCACGTAAGTGGGGTCATACGGTGTTTCTCTTGTATGACCGGCCCCTTCACTGAGTGCAGATGAGTACAGGGTCCCATGACTGAGGGTCTGTCCTGGGTAACTGGTGCCCATGGGGGCATCGCCACAGGCTCCCTCCACATTCCCTCTGTCCTTGGCGGCATCTGGGTGGGTGGACAGCTTTGGTGGTCACTGCCCTGAGCCTCTGGAGACCTTGGTTTCCCTGAGACCTGATGACAAGTGGACTCAGAACTTTGTCTCGTGAGTCCCGTGGCTCTGACGCCTGGATGGGAAGGGGTCTGTGAGGCCCCAAGATGACAAGAGCAGGTGCCCTAAGGTGCTCCTCATCCAGGCTCCCTCCTTGAGAGCCCAGCCAGATGAGGACCCCGCAGCTCGCAGGGCGAGATGAGCCTCCGAGGCTGCAAGTGGTGTCCCCCGCGGCTGGGCCATCGTCACTTGTAATGTAAGCTGAGCGACCACACTGGCCAGCGGCAGGTCCCACGGGAACTCTGCTTTTTAATTTAATGGAATTGAAGGAAGCCGGTAACTGTATGAGGAGAGTACTCCCTTCAGACACTGCTGTGCAGTCCCACCAGAGGACAGCTGCAGGGAGGGGCAGCATCTTGAGAACCCCACGTCCCAAGGTGGAAACAGAAATGAGCAAAGGCTGGTAGGGTGTGGAGGCCCCAGGATGGGCCCCTCCAGGGCTCTTTGTAGCATGTCCTCCCCCTCCTCTCGTGGAACTGAAGGTGGCCTGGGCATGGGCTTTAAGATCCTGTCCCTGAAGAGGCCTGTGGGGGCCCCTCAGCCCCTCCGAGGCCTGTCCCTGAATTGGGTCAGGGCTCTCCTGGAGAACGGGGGCCGGAGCCTGGAGAAATACCCTGGACCTCAGCTGGCTGGTGGGTTGCTTGGGGAAGAGAGCCCCACTTGGACTAGACTCAGCAGGGCGGTGGTCCCTGAGGGCATGGGGAAACTGAGACAGGAGCTAATTCTTCCTAGGGGAGTAAGACGGGTGCTCAGGAGGCCTTATGCCCCTGAAGATGGGTGCCAGAGGCATGCCAGGCTCTGAGGTACAGCCAGACAAGACACAGCCCTGCCTGGTGAAGTGGGAGGGATGCAGGATAATCATCCGACCTGCAGAGAGTGGCAGGCTGTGTAGGTACAGGCTGGGGACAGGATGGGGCCTCTGAGTGGAGACCTGGAGGACCTGAGGGTGCTCTGCGGACAGGTCTGAGGAGAGCATCCCTGGCAGAGGGACAGTGAGTGCCAAGGCTCTGAGGCAGACACTCGTGCAGGGGAGGAGGCCAGGGCCCGATGTCGGGGCACGAGGGGCACAGTCTGGGCTGCAGTTTATCTGCACGGGATGAGGAGCCATCAGGATGTGTGAGTGATGGTTTCCCGTGTGTGTCCGGAGGACCACGAGAGGAGTATGTCGTGGCAGTGCCTGTCACAGGGACCCTTGAGGTGGGGCAGCACCCCATTTTACACGTGAGTAGATGGAGAGAAAGGTCCAGCTGGTTGCTCAGTGCCCGGAGCCAGCTGGACTGCCCACCCTGGTGTCCTGTCTGCTAGTGCCCGCTCAGTGCCCAGACGCTCCAGGGTGGGGACATAGAGTCAGGGCTCACGGTTCCCCGTGACAACTCAGGGGTGACTGAGGCAGTGTGGGGGCTTGTGCTGAGCTCCCAGGCCCCTCCTAAGAGCTGAGCTGTGGTTTGAAAGTGCCTATTGTGACCTCCTGGGCTTGCCTTCAGGGCAGACACACGTCCCTTCTGCAGGTGAACCAGCCCAGAGCCAAGCATGCACATCTGCAGAGGCTGGGACCCTCCTCAGCTCTGGCGTGAAGCCCCTGCTCTTCCATGAGTTCTGACAGGAAGCCTTGCAGCCCTTTGCCACAGGAGTTGACGGTGATGTGCGTGGTCCAGCGTGGTGGCCGAGCATGGGGCCAAGCCCGGCGGCTGTTCCGGGGTGTCCTCTAATGCTCACGGCCGCTCAGTGGATTTTTCCTTTGCTGGCACTCCCTGGAGATGCCTGGTGGTGGAAGACTGGAGGGTAGTCGAAGATGGCTGGCGGAAGAGTTCAGAAGGTCCCAAGGGCTCCGAGTGTCCTGACACCGTGAGGGCCAGAGGTGCCCAGTGTCATGCAGAAGGGGGTCAGGACAGAGGGGGGTTGCTGTCACCACCCTCCCTGGCACCTTGCCATCCGGTCAAAAGCTCTGTTCTGTCCCAGGCCCAGGATCTTAGATGGCAGTGATTTCCGCTTTGATAGAGCAGACTATTGAAAGGTTTTAACTTTTCAACCAGTAGAGCTCTGTCTCCAAAGGAAGACCTATGTCTGGAACCAGGATTTAGTCAGAAAAAAGCAGATGCTCTGTGGGGGGGCTCCCCCAGGGGACAGTGGACCATCCCCCACCTTCGGGCAGGAGCATCAGGGATGCAAGTGAGGCATGGGCCGCCCAGCCAGCCGTGCTGTGGCCTCTGCCCACCCAGGGCCTCCAGCCCTCCCCAAAGCCCCCTGGGGTACTTGAGACCTGACCAGCAGGAATGGGGGGCTGCAGCCACTGGAGGCTGGAGGCCTTAGGTGCATAGATCCCACCCAGGAGGCTGAAGGCCCTTCCACAGTGTCCCCACGCCCAGCCCAGGCCCTGCGTGGAGCTGACACCTTCCCAGAAGGAGTTGTCAGCTCAGTGGGAGAGGGTTCTGTGACTAGAAGTGTCTGAAGGTGGGGTGAGGGCCTTTGTAAGGAAGGGAACGTGTGCGAGCAGCGCCACATGTGCGAAGCGCAGACGGGGAGAGGTATGGGGCTGGGGTTCTCCTGGGCGGGCTTGCCTGTGCTTCTCCTCTACTTTCCCTCCATCCTCCTCTCAGGAGGCACGCATTGCGGTCATTCAGAGCTGGGGTCTGGGGCCAGAGAACGCCACAGGCCACCGCAGGTCACCTCAGTGTCCTCATCAGTCAAATGGGTGTAAAGTGGGACCCACCTCCCAGGGCTGATGGGAGGGTGCAGTGAGTTCTTTAACACACAAGAGGCAGGAGCTGTGTTTTCTGAAAACTCTAGACCACCCGGGTGAGCAGTGGTGGGAGGACAAGTTTGGGGCACCCTTCGGACCCTCTAGACCCAAGGACTCCCGCCTGATGAGGGCAGGGCAGGAACGTGGATCCCACCCGGCGGAGGGTCCAGTCCTTGGAGACGTGAGCTGAGCAGGCAGGGTGGCTGGCTTCCTCAGAAAGCTCTGGAAGGCCGGTCGGCAGAGTGTGTGGTTTCGGTCCTGAGAGCAGGGTGGTGGAGGACACAGCCTGGGCCTGGGGTCCCTGAGCTGGACTTGGGCTCTCCGCTGAGGTGCCCAGTTCAGAGCTACTGAACCGCCCAGTCAGCAGGGGCTGCGGGCTGGTCTGTCGACCTTGAACTGCTCACAGCCGTTCGCTGCAGAGCTGTGGTGAACGAATTGTGCCCGGCGCGGTGCCCGGCTGGGCGTCCATCTCACTTCCACCCTCACCCGGCCCTCGGGGTGAGACTTGTCAGCCTCATTTTATTGGAAACAAAAGCTTAGCAAAGTTGCATCTCTAACTGAGGATTTCACTTCTAGAAGGCGGCTGGTGCAGGACTGGAACGCGGCCCTTCTGCCCCTACCTGCTATCTTGTGGGCCGGCCATCGGGACCAAGGGGCCGTGTGGGGGCAGGATTTGAAGTCCAGATGCACCAGGACCCTAGGGTGTGGGTTCCCCCTGCTACCTGCCCCCACCGCCTCGCTGCCTCCCTCCCCTCTGTCCCCTGTCACTGCCTCTTACCTTCAAATAACAAGCCTCTGACAAGCCCCGAGTGGCAATGACTGAGACATTCCTCAGACAGAAGACTCACCTGCTTGGGCTTTGTCACCATCACCAGGATCTTGTTCCTCAGCTGTCCAGGCCACTGGGGTCCTGGGTTCATGTCCACAGGCAGAGACGCGGGTGGAAGCCCTCGCAGAGGTGGCTGGCTTGACATCAACTGACAGCACCAAGGCCCACCCTGGCAGAGGCCTCCTCCTGCTGTGATATGTCACACCCTCATCTAGTTCAGCAGCCGGCCCCTTCATCCCACCACCAGCCCCTCACAACCAGTGGGGTTCTTTCTGAGACACTGGCCCAGCAGTGGGGGGAACCTTCCCAGAGAGGGTCCTCCTGGGACCCTCATCTGAGGATCTTGTTGTGGGGGGGTGGCGTGGGGTGCACAGACCTCACCTAGGAGTGGGGGTCTCTCTGGATGGATCTGGGGCTCCCCACCTCTGGGCCCACAGCGGCAGATGCTACAAGTCTTACAGGGCCAGCATTCCTGGGCTGAGGGGCAATCATGGAACCCTGCCACCGGAGGGGAAGGGTGCAGTCACCCTCAGCCCCAGCAGGAGATGGGAGCCGGTCCATGTGCCTCGCTGGAGGGACAGGGGGCCGGCAGGGGGATAGATCGCCAGCCTAACAGCCCCCTGACCCTCTCCGTAGTCTACAGGAGGGAGGGACCGGCAGCCCAGCATGCTTCTGGTGGGATTTTCCCCTTGGCACCTTTCTCTGTGTCTCAAACCCCATAGAAGACCCCGAGGGGTCTTCCCCATTTAAGAAAATGCAGGGCTCAGATGCTCAAAGCCAGCTCACCTCCTCAGACTGGGTCCGGGCCTCCTCCCTCCATCTTTTCCCAGGACCTCAGCAATAATCCACATCTCCCGGCCCTGCTGGCAAACTCCAGTCACCTTTCAAAATAAACAGCATGTGCAGCGGTCGGCGGAGAGAGATTTATTAGCTTCCGTGGGGTGAGCGACCACAAGAACCAGAATATAGGATACATTTCTCATTAGTTGTAAATGCCGGGAAAGAGTGAAGGAGCACTAATATTTTCTGTCTATAATCAAGCACAATGAGAGGCGAGGTGCAGGGGAGGCAGGAAAGAGCGGATTTTACTTGTGTGGTTTGGGTAATGGGCACCCAGCGGGTGATTTGCTGGCCCTCGCTGTCGCCACAGACGGCCCCCGCGTGGGAGTTCTTTCCCGTTTTATGTTCCAGCTAGACCCGCCCGGAGGGGAAGATATTGAGGTGTCACGGGAGTCCGTCTTGTCCAGCCACAAGAGGATGAGTGGCAGCAGATAGGACTGGGTGACATGGAGAGGAGCTGAATCTAGAGTTTGTTGTGCCCGCTGAGCGAGGAGCAGGGTGGGACCTGGAGCAGGACTCGCAGACTGGAGAGGGGGCACCACCCTGCGGCTTCAGTGGCATCCGGGGCCCCTTCTGCTGAGCTGCCACTCAAGGTGCATGATGCTCCGGGTCGTGACCCCCTGGTCAAGGCCAGAGACAGGCAAAGACAGGTCTCCGGGCACACGGCTGGAGCACCACACCCTGTCCCAGGCACGTGGCTTCTCCAGGAGCCCCACCGCACTTCGGGCCCGTGCAGAGGGTGAGGAGGGGTTTTGGGGAGGGGTCTCGTGTACAAAGCGTCCAGGATCTGGGAGGTCGACAGTCAAGGTGGCTTTGAGGGTGGTTCTGCGAGAGCAAGTCAGATCGTCCTGAGGGACAGGGGAAGGGTCCTAGCTGGGGACAGTGAGAGCAAAGGCAGAGTCCAACAGTGCAGGCATGCTGAGGGCTCAGTGTCCACCTGTGTGTGTGTGTCGGGGACCTCAGGATGTCTGGGGCATAGAGGGCTGGGGAGAAGGTGGGATCTTTCCCAAAGGTGGGTGGGACGCAGGCCTTGGTCCTTCAGTTCTGTCCTGCTGGTTATAGGCTTGTTGCAGAGCTGATTTGGGAGAGACATGCCAGCCTGTCTGTGGGAAGACCACGGGTGGACTTACACAGGCAGACTCAGACACACAGACATGGGGTCACACCAGTCACAGACACAGTCTGTGCCCAAGTTTTGAAGCATCAAATTAGACACACTAGAGGAAGTGCGTTATTTTATTCTTTTCAAAATTCCATTCAGATCCCAGAAGTAGCATTTGGAGCGTCTGTTTCATATTGTCAGTAGTGATAGCAGCAGACACTGAAACCGCACTCCCCCGGCGCCAGCCCTACTCTGAGCACTGCATGTTTACCTCCTGTTCCCTCCCGGCCACGGTGCGGGTTGCTAATATTCGGCTTGCTTCTGCTGCACCAGGAGGCACAGAGAGGTCGAGTGCCCAGCTGAGGCCGTGCGGCTTGTCGCAGCGGAGCCGAGCTTGAAGTGGAGTGTGTGCCCTGCAGCCCGGCGCTTCCTGGGCCTCCGTGCCTCTTGACTTCGCTTCTCAAGGAGAGGATGAGGGTTCTTTAAAACAGGAGTGAGACGACACCAGGGCAGGCCACTCTAGGCAGGCAGAATGAATGACAAGCTGTTGGGAAAGTTAGACAGTTGGCAGGAAAGGGAGCTTCTCGGGGCTGGGGTGTAAGGAGCTGGAGAGGCCAGGCCAGCAAGGTGGGATGGGACTCAGCTGTGACACACCCACAGGCCTGCCTTAGTGCTGGGCAGTGTGAGGCTGGCCGTGGGCACGGGTGCTGCCCGCAGGCTGCCCTGCCTGCAGGACGGCCCTGGTGCTGCAGGTGTGGCCTCGTCGCCCTCCCCACCCCCGGAGAAGAGCTGACAGTGTGCAAGGGGCCAGCAGGGTCTGGACACCCGAAGGGCCGCGTCCACTGTCCAGATGTCTCTGGATGTCACCCATGGTGGCCCAGGCTGAGGCTCTCCCTCTGGCTGCCTGAATTGGGAGAGCACAGCGACCAGAGTTGACTCTGAGGCTGTGACAGCCTTGACTGCCCCCACCCACCCCTGTGTGATCTTGGACCCCTTCCTTACCCTCTCTGGGCCTCAGTTCCCCCTCAGCATGAGGGGTGGTGGAGTGTGAGGACTCAGGAAGTATTACAGGTGCCTCAGGCAAGTCATGGGGGTGGCCTGGCCCCCACCAAGAGGGGCTGTTGCGACACCAGTGAGCAACTGGGGTGACCAACGCTGGAGACTCCGCATCAAGGTAGAGGAGGGCCAGTGCGGGATGGTAGCTTTTCCTAAAGTGTGTGCCCAAACCCTGGTGGCAGGTCACCTGGCGTGCTTGTTGGGGCGCAGCTTCCCAGGCCCCAACCCGACCTGCAGAGCCTGGATCTCTAAGGGGTGCTGCTGGGAACTGCGTGGTAGTGAGCATCCCCAGGAGACAGTGGGACAGTGCACACCCCATGAAATGTGCCGTCTGAACTTCGTCGGCGTGTAACCTGCTGTGTCCAGCACAGTCACAAAAGTGCGCAGCCACAACCACCCCAACCCGTCTTCAGACCTTTCCATCTTTCCACACGGAAGCCCCAGCCCCGGGAAACAGCAGCTCCTCCAGGCTCCCCTCCCCAGCCCCTGACAACTGCTGGTCCACTTGCGGTGTCTGTGCATCTGATTCATCAAGGACCCCCTAGAGGTGGGGCCACACAGTATCTGTCCTTTGCAGCTGACTATTTTATTGATTGTAATGTCCTCAAGGCCTGTTCACATTGTAGCTGAGTCTGAACTGCCTGCCTCTTCATGGCTGCAGACTCGTCCACGGCGGGGACAGATTCTGTTCATCCGTTCCCCCACCAGAGGACACGGGCTGCTTCCAGCCCCGGTGCTTGTGCACGGCGACCATGGGTGTGCAGATTTCTCTTTGAGCACCTTCTTTCCCTTCTTTGGGACATGCATCCAGAGGTAGGATTACTGCGTCATATGGAAATTCCATTCCTTTTTAATGGAAAGGTGCAGGCAGGAATTAAGGTGAGGAGGGAGGCAGGCAAAGAGAGGAGGAAGCACTTTATTTAGTTGTTCATCTTGGTTCCCCCATCCCATCCCCCTACCCCGTGATGCGAGCTGGGCTTCCTGGGGTGTATGTGGACAGCACTGCTTAAGGCAAACCAAACTACTGCTCCACCAGGGCATTGCCTCTTCAAGTTTTTTAGGAAACGCCATCCTGGGCACTGATGATTGAGATCCTCCTCCTTTCTTCCACTTGGGACCCCTGTCCCCACTAAATGTTTTTCCCACCAGCCAGACCCTGGACATTTTGACCTTTCCTCTCCCCCACGCTGGGACCTGGCAGGGCAGCCTTCTCTTCAGTGTCAGTTGATCTAGGAATTCGGCTCTGAGAGCAGAGCCAAGCAGGACTGACTTCAACATCCATGAACAAAGTCCTCCTGGGCCTTCAGACTGTGTCTCCATTTCAGTCTCAGGGTGACAGACCTGGGCTTGGGTCTGGGCTCCGTTGGGGAGTGAGCAGAGAAACAGCAGAGTGGTTTTGCATGTGAGCTTCTTGGAGTGTCTTTGGACGGCTGGTGTGTCTCCAGTGATGGAGGCCCTGGTGGGTGGCTTGGCAGGCACTTGGGCTTCCCGTGGCAGCTCTGAGAACAGGTTACTCGCTGGTGTGGAGGGGTGGTGGGGAGGGCTGGTCAGGAGAGCAGGGCATTTTCTGAGAATATTTGCAACAAGCAAGGTACTCAGGTGGGATCTCCAGAAGCCAGTCACTACATCTAGTCACAGGTAAGGCTGCTTCTCTGTGCGGGCCCAGGCGGCCTACACCAGGCACATGGAGAAAACTCATTCTTTCCCCTAGATCTGCTCCAGCCACTCACCAGGCCAGGACTGGGGAGTCATCAGAGCCCCAACTCACCCTTACCCCCTTACCTGTTTGCTACTGGGCTTTGGGACCCTATCATCCCACCCACTCTTCTTCATCCCCCAGCCCTGTCCTTCCCTGAAGCTCTGTGCTGCCAAAAGCTAGGGGCCAGGCTCCTTCATCACTCACCTGAGTCATTCACCTGAGTTATTATTTGTCACTCACCTGAGTTATTCGCCTGAGTTATTATTTGTCACTCACCCGAGTTATTATTTGAGTTATTCTTACTGCCTCCTAACTTCTCCCTGCCTCCAGCTTCCTCTTGCTTCTTCCTGCTCCCAGGGCCCCATGGATGGGGTCAGCCTCAGTTTACCCACACCTGGTTTGGGGTGAGCTGTGTTCTCACAGCCTCCTGTCATACAGGTGCTGCCCTGGATCCTTGCTTGTTCAAGTGAGGTGGCTACTGGCACTAATGAGGGTGGAGCTGTAGTACTGTGAGGGCTGGTCCCCACTGAGCTGTGACCTTCACAAAAGGAAAATCCACCCTTGATCCCCTGAGCCTAGTGCCTCACTCCGGTTGCCATCTAAGTGCTGATGTTTCTAGGAGCATGGTGTCTCTAAATCCCGAGAAGCTACACTTCCTTTAATTTTGAACTTGATGGAGAGCTGATTGTAATTCAGAAAATCACCTTTGGCCGGGCCCTGACTAGCTTTGGAGGCTGGCATCTGCTGGTACGACCGCACTTGCAGTGGTCACGTGCAGAGGTGGACAGCATTCTTTTGTCTTGTTCACAGCAGGTCACACCAGGCACTGACATGTGGCACCGACATGGTGAAACCTGTTTTCATTTCACTGTAGATCATTTTCCTTTGGTTTCTACTTTATAGTACAGGTTGGGCTCTGCATTGGTTTTCTAAATTACTTGGTGGGTATGCTTTATCAGTAGTGATTTTCATTTCAGTATAATAAGGGGATGTCATGAAGTGTCAGCTATTCCAGGAGGGTTGATCTGGCAGGGCTGAGACCCTGACCATGCTACCTAGTCCCACCACCATCCCTTCAAAGAAAAGGAAAACCAGGAAGCAAAGAGGCCAAGAAAATGGGCCTGGATGCTCAGGCCCAAGGGCACCAGCTCTGGGCACTTTCGGCTGGCTTCTCTGCTTAGGTGACAGGGAGTTCAGCTGCCCCACCCCTCTGGGTCCCCATCCATTCCTTCTGCCCATGGTCTCAGCCCCTAAGGTGGGCTGCTGCCTCAGGCAGGGCTGGTCATGAGAGCAGAAACCCACAAGAAAGGTCCCGCATTCCTGGGCAAGGCAGGAAGGTGGTGGGAGAGGCAAGATGGCAGGTGTCAGGGCATTGCGGGAGCCAGGTTTCAGGTGCGTAGGTGGCTGAATCCATGATGGTGGCTGCAGCTGGGACACAGCAGAGACCATAGTCTCATCACCTCAGCCTTAGAGAGTATGTTGAGAAGTACTGGCTCATGAGTGACCAAACTCTTCTGCTCTCCAGACCCCATGGCAAGGAATTCGACCTCTACAACCCAGATGAGGTCAGAGCACATCAGGGTCCATAGCAGGGCCAAGGGCTGCTCCTCAGATGTGTGCTGATTCAGTCATTGCTGACTCCTGCTGGGCACCTGCGCAGTACTTGGTCTTGGAGCAGTGAAGTTGGAGGGAGAATGAATGAATTAATGAATGAGTGAACAAACAAATGAAAGAACAAATGAACACGAGACCCTGACCAGGGCTCCTTGATGGAGCCCTTAGTAACTTCTCAGCAGTAGGAGAATTCCCTATAGCTTTATTGTCTCTTAAATCTAATCATATGGCAAGTGCCGGACCCAGGCTGATTTTGTGGAGAGTCTTAGCAAGTTGCATTTTGACCAGGTAAATAGAATGTCTCAGACTTTGGTCCAGAAAAACGAACAGCTTTCATGCAGAGTGGGAGGGGGCAGAAAGTGAACTGGCATTGTCGGTGGCCGTCAGTGCTGCTGTTGGCTGTTGTCGCCTAGGACTGCATTAATAGAGGTAAGGGGTGGAGGACAAAGTTGGTGAAGGTCCTGCACTGCTGGAACCTGACTAGAGTATGTCGGTAGTATTGTGAACAGGTCTAGTACTGAGATCTAGTAACACTGGGGTTATCTTTGCATACAAATTTTTGCTTTATAAAAATCCACTAATATCATTACATTTGAGAGTGACTGCAAAGTAGGTATTTTTATCCCACTTTACAGGAAATAATGGTGGAGATATGTGCTCAGTGCTTTCTATATGCCAGAAATTATTCTGGTTATTATATACATAGTAATTCAAACTTCAACCCTATGAAATAACACTATATTTATTCTCATTGGACATAAGAGGAAACAAGCACAGAGAGGTTGGGTCATTTGCCAAAGGTCACACAGCTAGGAAGTGTTGGATCCAGGCAGAGCCCTCCAGAGGCAGTGAATGATGAAGCCTGAATGAAGCTCTCAGAGGAACTGACCTTCTAGTGGACCACACAGTGGAAAAGCTGCGAGTGGATCTAGGGATAAGCAAAGGAGACTAGCATGTGCAAAGGTCCTGGAGCAGGAAAAAGCTTGGTGAGTTTGAGGGAAGAATGAACAAATGAATAAAGTAGTGTGAGTTACTCCTACTAGCCCTTATCCTTGGTGAAGGACCTCTCAGCCACCTCTCCCTGTACCCGCTTCACTGGTCTGTAATTCATTCAAGTGACAGTCAGTCCTGGGCAGCCTGTGACAGCTCAGCCTGGCTTCCTCGATCACTTTTTCATCTTTAACACTGCTGTTAAGTTGTCACATGGGAGGTCATGAACACCTTGAGGGCTGGGGTAAGGGCCACCTTGGTGTCCCGTGATGGCAGTGCCTGGCCCCTTGGACTCTCAGCAAACATTTGAGAGCAGAGATCATCAGAATACTAATGATAGTTACATTTGTGAAGCCAGTGGCTAGTCTCTGTGCCAGGATACAATCATGGTATCAAGCACTGGTCCCAAGACTCGGCCAACCAAAGCAGCACTCTAACTGTGACTTTGTCGAATGACCTATCTCAGGGCTGCTTGAGGCACAGGAGATATTTGAACACAGGAACCCCAGCATTTGATACCCTGTTAAGTGTGAGTGTGTGTGTACACAGCGCTGCTAATATCACAGATTTACTTATTTACTCATTCATTCCACTTGTTCCATGTGCCTGCTTTATAGTGGGCACCAGACTGGGCTCTAGTGATTAAAAAAAAAAAAAGAGGAAAGACACTTTTGGGGAGTTCTTGGATTGATCAGAAATTGTCATAAGTGACAAACAGAGAAAACGGAGGCTATGCGAGGGTGTTAGTTTAGACTGAGCAGCACTGACATGAAGCCTAAAGAAGAGCAGAAAAGAGCCAGACTGGTACTAAGTGGAGGATCTCCTACAGGGGGCACAGCGTGGACGATGATCCTGAACTGAGCTTGTGTTCTCTTGTTTGGAGAACTAGGGCATCAGGGAGGCTGGAGCACAGAGGTCAGGGCTGAGAGAGAGGAGCTGAGAAGGGACAAGTGTCAGGGTCAGATCATGTAACACCTTCTTGACGTTACAAAGGGATTTGGTGATGTTTTAAAAGATTTCAGATTTCCTTTTTAAGATCTGTGCAAGTTGAAATACAACTTCAGCTTTTTCGAGTTCCTTGAACGATTTCAACATAAGATCAACATAATGCTATGCTTGTTAAGGTCTGCTCCTCCCAAGTGTCGTGCACATGCCCTGTTCTTCTGATCGCACCTGCCCAACAGGGTTTTATTATCTCCAGGGTGCAGCTGGGAAAGGAAGGCTCTGAGAGAGACAGTGACTTTCCCAAGGTCACACAGCTGGTCAGGGCTGTGGCAGCACGTCCTCCCAGAAGGTCAGAGGCTGGCCGGGGGAAACCGGAGGTGGAACAAACAAATGGCTGTTGAACTGAGCGTATGTTCCAGCCCACTAATCCCCTTTGTTGATTTTCCTTCTCTCTGCTCCTTTGTTTCATGTCAGTTAAGTGTGGATCTTTAGTGAACTTGAAGCTTCCGGCAAGTTCTTAGAATGATGTGTTCCTGTGAGCCTTGCAAAAAGCAGTTCTGAACTTCTTAGCAAATGTCATCAAAACATCACCTTGTTCCCAGATGACGGGGTCTGGGACACTCCACAGGGCTGGGAGCAGAAAAGACTGACTTCGCAGTTCATTTGTGAGCGGGAGCCAGGCTGCCTGGGGCTCGTGGATGAATAAATCACAGCTACCGCCGTTGACTCTCCGCAGCCCAGAACGTGAGGAGAGCGGAGAATGAGGAGAGGCCTGCCGCCGTGGGCAGAGGAGGCCGGGAGCCTGGGCCAGAAGGTGTCTCCTTGGCTTTACCCAGTTGGGAAACTGAGGCCAGGCTGCTGGGGCTGGGGGTGGACTCTACAGGGAGTTGGGGACCTCAGGCCACACTCCGGTGTTGACCCCAGCTGCTGCCATAGCCTCAGAAGAGACCCTGCCTGCCACTTGTGCCCCCGCAACCTTCAGCCTGTGTCTGTGCTGCCTCTGCTCCCAGTGGTGAACTTCTTCCTGGAAAAGGCTGCCACTGAGAGTCCTCAGAGACACTGGCCTCACCTGCCTGGCCCCCATCTCCCCCTGCGGTCCAGTTTGGTGCCAGGCCCATGTCACAGCCTGTTCAGAACCTGCCTTGCCTGCTGGAGAGAGACCTGCCTGCGCCTGAGCTCCTGGCACAGAGTAGGTGGGCAGTGCATGTCTCCTGCTCTTCCTGTGAGCTCATGGCCTGACAACCTGCCCCGTTGCAGGACAGGCACTAACCTGCTCGGTCTTTAGAAGGTTCTCAAGGTCTTTCACACCTTCTTGTCTGTCCTCAAATCCTGGAGACTCTCATGTCAGCGTCTACCCAGAATCCCACATTCCCCTTCCCTCTGCCACCATCCAGGTCACACCACTGTCTCCCTGCTCGGCCCTCTCCCACAGGGGTCCTGAAACACCCATGTCACCCTCACCCCTCCCTGCCCAGCTCCTCCCTGGGTGAGTGGATGTTGGCCCTGCATGACCTGTCCTCATCACCTATTCCATCGTGTCCTCCCCTTGCCTCTTCCACTAATCCCACTAGAATATGAGTGAAAGAGGGAGAGAATGTTTGTTTTGTTTCCTGACATGTCCCGTTACCTAGAATATTTCCTGGCACAGAGTAGGTGCTCAGGAATAGTTTGCTGAATGAATTAACAATGATCTGCAGTAGATAAGAGGAGAAAACAAAGTCAGGGAGAAATGAACTAACCCAGGGTCACACAGGTACTAAGAGGCATATCTGTGATTTTAGTTCCCAAGCTCTAATACCTGTCTAATTAAAAAGTGATGAATTAACAAGTCACATAGCCTTTCTAGTCTTTTCTTGCATTTTATGCACTAGATAATGAAATCCTTTCTTGCTTTTGATTCTCTTTCCAGCTTCCATTCCTTTGCATATTCTGTTCCCAGCTTCCATTCCTTTGCATATTCTGTTCCCTCTGATAAAAATGACCTTTCTCAGAGAGAACTCCTATTCATTCTTCAAAACCCAAGTCCAATGGCACTTCCATTAAGAGTGTTCATTTCTCTCTCTTCCTTGCTTCCATTGCTCTCAGCATCCACTCATGTACATGACTTCCTGAATCCCCATTTCCCTTGAGTCTCTTGATGGCAAGGAACTTGTTTTATTTAATTTGTCTCTCGCAGTCTGTCTAGCACATGTTAGGGGCCCTAATAAATATTTGTTGGATGTATGACTGTAAGTGTTTCTGGCACTTAGTAGTCTGCCAAGTGAATCTATGCATACTGAATGCTATTTGTGATGAGTTTCATTTTAATACTGCCCATATGTTCCAAAGAGAGAAAAATGGGCCCCAGTCATAACACAATATAATAAAATCATATGCTGTGAAGACTCTTCACGTCACTCATTTAGAGGACAGTGTGGCTGGTGAAATAATGTTCTGTGTTTGGTGTGTTGGGCACAAACATTTAATGTTAGTCGATGTGAAGCGACATAAGGTCCCCAGGATCAAAAGAGTGTGGGGACTATAAAGCGAATTGGCCATAAACAAATCCTACTGGGTCTGGGGCTAACAGGATATTCGTGTCCCATAAACTTCTGGAGGCCGCAGGCTGCACTCCTGTGAAAGATCTTCACCAGAGGCGCTGAGGGGACTGTGAGTGACAAACCCCTATCCTTGCATGAGTCCTTGACCTTTAGTTACTTCCTAGCTCTCTCTTTTGGGAAAGCAGATAAAGCCAGGCTGTTCCCTGCCCCCGGACAGCATCCCTTGCGGTGAAGTGTCTCCTGGTGGGTGGTCGCATCCGGCTGGGTTGGGCTTCTAGATTTTCTGCGTTGACTTTGGGGGGCTCAATGGCGCTGTGCTGGTGAGTCCCTTGGGGGGACCTGGATGCTTTTGCATGCAGGTGTAAATAGAAGTGTTGACTCCCATGGGCGGGACCCTTTTGAGCCAGGGTGTTGCTGAAATAAAATGTAATCTTTGGATGCACCCCGGTGGAGCTACAGTTAGGTCAATCACCTCTGAAGGAGCGCAGGCCACTGCCTCTGTGTTGGAGTCCTAGGTCCAGGGGGAGACGACCTGAGCGAACGACTAAATAAAAATTTTTTTGAAAGTCATTCTTCCAGCTCTCTCCTCCTGCCTGCCTGCCTGCCTGCTTGCCTTCATTCCTGCTGCACCTTAAAAAAAAAAAAATCTTTAAAAAAATATCATCTTTGCCTAACCCAGTGTTGGAGATAAGGCAATGGTGCTTATTTTAAATCCAGGGTCTGAATGAAAAGCAATCTGACTGAAAGGAAGATACCCTGGTGTCTGGCGCCCACTCACCCAGTGAAGCCCAGAGTGCAGGCAGCCCTCACCTTGACTGAGCTCTGGCCCTCGCGCTGGTTTAGACCAGCTGTGTCCACAGTGACTCCCAAGGCAGAAAATTTCTCCTTTCTGGCCCGTCTATTGCTCCTCTTGGGACCCAGTACTTGGAAGGGGTGCTCTCTCCTTTCCCGCCTCTGGCTGAACCAGACTATGAGGGGCCTTCAAGCCTGGGTGGGAAGTTAGGGATGTTTGTCCTAATGGCCCTGTCACCCACTCTCAAGGCATGATGACTCCAAATGATATCTTTGTGCCTTTTTCCTAAGCCTCTGGGCCACCCCAGGAGGTAGGCATCTTTATCTTCTCCAAAAAGAACTGGAGGTTCAGAGAGATTAAGTAACTTACTCAAGGTCACCCAGCTGGGTATGTGGCCGTGTGAGGACTTACTCCTGACCATCCCGCTCCAGAGCCCAGCTCTGAATCTCTGCATTTGCTGACCTCCCGTTCTCTTGCAAAGCTAATTAATGTCCTGTGATTCTAAAGCAATGCTGCCTTGGTAGGTGGCTCTGGGCAGTGAATTTCTAGGGTACAAGATGTCCCCTTTCCTTCCCTCCTTCTGCCTGAGTCTGTCAGTTCAGAAAATGCTGAAATGGGCCAGGTGTAAAGTCTGGAATGGGGCCCAAAAATTAATAAGCTTTTCCTCTTCCCTCCCTGCCTTTGTTTTGACTTCCTCCGCAGACAGCCACGGTCTCCCTGGTGTCCCAAGCGTATCTCTTGAAGGCAGATGCTCGAATTCTCAGATCCAGAGTGACAGGCGGGAAAGGGCCGGGGCGGCACGATGGTGGGGCCAGTGCTCTCCAACTTCTAGGGAAGGGCACACTCCCCACCCCGCAGCGCACCCCCACATTTTCTCCGAGATGGCAGGTATGCCGGGAGATTCTGGGAGGCTTCTGCTGTGTGTGGGGAGAGGCTTTTGCATTCACTGGGGATGGAGGTGGCCGCCCCGGAGGTGGGGTCTCCCCTTCCTTCCTGGCAGCTGTGGAAGTAGAGGTTGGGTGGCCACCTGGTCGCTGTCTGGTGGGAGAACTTCAACCTTTAGGGTCCCTTTTAACCCTGAGCTCTGTGCTTCATGATCTTCTCCTGAGATTTGTGTCTCCAGCCTAGAAGCAGCCAATTACGCAGCAGAGCATGACTCTCTTCCATCCAGAGCTAACATTCAGGGAGATTATTTAGGAAGTGCAGGGAGTGTGAAGTAGGCCACACACTTAAGGGGAAGCCAAGCAGCCTGGGTTTAGGGCGGGTTCAGCTCCCCACCCCTCCCAGATCTGTCTCAGGGTCTTCTAGAAGGATTGTTCTTAACTGTTCAGACAGACTTTGCTTTTTCCAGTCCATCTCAAGTGACACGTGGGTAGAAGACACAACTATCCCCGGGTGTCAGCAGCGTCAGATGGCTGCAAGTGTTTCTGAATGCTGACGTGCAGTTTCTGTTTGTCCCCTGCGGTAGGAGAGGGGCCTGACCAATCCTGGGGTCACCCTTTCAGAGCGTGGCTTCCTCAGCGGCTGTGAAGAAGCAGGTTTGGATCAGCTCCCCTCACATGGTGCCCGGCGTGGTCCCTGTGCTCAGTGGGGAATTAACAGTGCCAGGGAGGCCTGTGCGCCTGTGGGAAAGCGACGTGCTCACTGGCTCCCGAACCTCGTTGAACTTGGGGGGCTTTCTCATGGCCTCACTGAGTCAACTTGCAGAAACTTCTCCAGTGGGTAAGGATGCGGAGATGGCAGAACCTGTGCATGATGGTGTGTTTGCCAAGTGGTGCCACTGCTGAGGGAACCAGTACAGTCACCCCCAAAACCAACCCAGGATGACTGTGATCCAGCCGTGCCTCTTCGGGGTTTAGACCGAAAGCAGTCAAAAGTGGGGACTTGAGGAGGAACTTGTAGATGTGAGTGCAGAGCTGTTACTCATCATCACTAACATGCAAAAGCAATCTGTGTCCATCGACAGATGAATGGATAACAAGACGTGTTCTGTAAACAGTGTGGCCTCGCATTCAGCCTTGAAATAGGAAGGCTACTCCGACCCTGCAGCCTCATAGACGAACCGTAAGGACGGTATGGTCAGCAGAGTAAGCCAGGCTCAAAGACAAATGCTGTCGGATTCCCTTCTGTGAGGCGCCTAGAGCAGGCCAGTTCAGAGACAGAAAGTAGAATGGGGCTGCAGGGGCCAGGACCAGGGCAGGGGGAGTTCATGTTTCCCGGGAGCCAGGTTTGGTTGCCCGGTAAAAACAGTTCCGGAGATGGTGGAGGTGATGGCAGCACCACGATGTGGAAGTATTTAGTGCCACCGAACCAGACACGTCAAAACGAGACATTTTTTGTTAGACATTTTTACCACGATTAACAAGGAAAAAGACAGAGACTCCTCGGGGTTGGCGGGGGGGGGTCGCAGGTCTGGGCAGGTCACAGGAGGGATGGCTGCTCCTTCCCCTCCCGCCCCAGGTCGGGTCCCCCAGCCCAGGAGACATTGGGAGATCAGGCAGCTGCCTGTTCCTCCGTCCCTTATGACTCTGGTCACTGTGGGTGCCGAGCTCATTTTCCAGATCGCTAATTGCAGGTGGCCGTGCCTGACCGTGACAGAGGCTATGCTGGGAGCTCCGACCTGGCCCTTGATTCGGTCACCAGGCCGCAGGCTCCTGACAGAGCGGTGGCGCAGCTGCGAGGGCTCCGGGGGCCACTGCTTGTTCTGGCTTCGGTCTCTGGAGCCCCTTCATGTGAGTCCTCGGCCCCGAGCCCCAGTGTAGCTGGGCAACAGCGGATGCCAGACAGCAGGGTCGGCACGTGCTCTGCTGCGTACAGGGTGGGGCATGTGGCCTGGCCCAGAGGGTCTTCACAGGCCTCCCGGAGAGACTGAGGGGTGAGGAGGCAGAGTCAGTTCCGAGTCTCTGTCCTTTCTCTGGCAACTCCCGCAGGGTCTTAGGCCTATTGCAGTCAATGTTATTATTTTGGTTGAGCCAGAGGGGCCTTCAGAGGGACAATGGGCCAGGAGATAGGCTTAGGAGGTGACAGGCCCTGGAGCAGGAAGGCCCGACTCCATATACACCCTGAGGCAGGTGCCCTGAGGTGACCCCACCTTGACCAGGTTGGGAGGGCCACACCTCTGCCCACAGGGCATGGGACAGTGCTCAGGGCCAGAAGCATCCCCTGCTTCTCTTCATAGGTCTCATTGCTGTGACCTTCCTGTGGTGTCAACACTATGGGGTCCTTCCAGTGGCCCGCTGGGGTGGTGTGGGGTTACCAGCGTGGCCTCAGAGCTGGACACTCGGCCTCGCCCTGGCCCCGCCTCCCTCACACTCATCAGGCCCTTCTCTGCACCTTCTTTTTCCTATGGGGGAAGCAGCTCAGGACGCTGTTTTGAGAAATTGGTGGAATCAATGCCTGCTGAGTGCGCCGTAGCTGAAAGCTATTAATAGTAACAGGAGTTTGGCAGCAAACCCATCCCAGCAGCTCAAGATGAAAGGAGGCGTGTGAGGCCAGCTTGGCCAGGCTGGTAAGGAGGCTGATTCAGCCACACGTCCCAGGCTGTGGGCTTCCAAAAGGGATGACGCTCACAATGGGGAGCAGACTGCTCTCTGCAGGGGGCGAAGGGCACCCCTGGCCGTTTCAGGATATGCTTTCCAGGACTGCTCCCGAGAGAGACCAGGGGATAAGTCAGCTCTTACCTGAAGGCCGTTCCTTGCGTTGGCTCGGAAAGAGGCCTGGCTGGAACTTGGCTCCTGGTGTCTGCAGACGGAAGATCCCTACTGTGTAGTTGAGCACCTGCATTGTTGCCCTGTGCTGAACGTGTCCAGGTTTTCAACTTGTCTCGATGCCCTGAGCAACAGGCTGACGCTCTGTATATGCAGCCGGGATGGTCTGCGGCAGACAGGCGGGTCTGCGTGCTGGTATGTGGTGCTGGGCCATTTCACGCATGGGCGGGCATCTCAGACTGGGTGCCTGGTGGCTTCTGGACTGTCCCACATGGACACTGAGGGACACCTGCACTAGCTGCATCGATTAGTAATAATTAGTGTGCCCTCTTCCCTGGGTGCTCAGAAGTCCTGCCTTGGAGGTGCCCCTGGTGTTGGCTGACTAACATGATGAAGCAGAGCCCCACGTCGGAACTGGGGGGCACACGGAGGAAAGAGAGGTGATTCCACACAGCAGTGACATAGGGCTGGGACCCCAAAGGTATCAGATTTCTCTGAATGGGGGCAGGGCACATGGCAGGACCAAGGTCAAGGTGGAAGGAGCTGGTGTGTTCTGGGAACCCAGAGGGGTCAGAGTGGCGGGAGTTGCGGGTGTCGGGAGCAAATGGCAGAAAATGAAGTGGACGTGAAGTTAGGGGTGGGGTGCATGGTCCCCGGATCTCACCATGGTGGTGAGAGGCCTCCTCATCTTCCTAGTTTGAAATTTGGGACCTGGAAAGATGTGGCCCTGGAGCCAAGCAGCCCTGGCCCTTTGGAGAGGCCTGTTCTTCCCTCCGGACCTCATCTTCTCATCCGGAACAAACGTGCACCCCAAAGTCAAGTTCCCCACTGCTTTGGGCGGCGTCAGCATTATTGAAATAAGTCACAAGGGGCCTTGCTAAGAAGTGATGACGTGTGGATGAGGATGCTCAGTCTCCCCCGGGCTGGGCGGGCCCACAGAGGGCCCTGCTGCCCAAGCAGAACGCCTGCAGCATGTTTGCCTGTTAGGTGGGGCTGTTTGTGGTTGAACAATTTAACAGCATAATGAGCCCATTTTTCACCTTCTCCACTGGTTCCCCCAGGACCTGCAGGGGGCAGTTGGTGAGGTTGTAATGAATATGAATGAGGCAGTGATCTGTTTGGTGCATCTGCTTGGTGTTCTTCACATCAGGCGGGGGCTGGGTTGAGGATGCCTCCTCTTGTCTCTTGGGAGGGATGGTGTCCATGAGGCCTGCTGTCCCGGGAACCAAGACCACCCCTGCCTGCAAGGAGCTTCCTTACAGTGTCCTGGGGGCAGGCAGGAGGCAAGCGTATCGCTGCTGTTAGGGAAGCACAGATGTGCTCGAATGGAAACGAGTTCCAGGCGGAGGAAGACTGATGTAAGGCAGTGGAGTGAAGAGGTGAATGAACCTGGCAGGAGCAACGTGGGTAAGAGGGGGCCAGCTGGGGCCCCAGGGGGCCTCCGGGGTTAGAGAATGTGCTTTGGTCCTCAGTGCTGACAGTGCCTCTAGAGGGCTTATCAGGAGCTTGGGGGTGTCATGGGGCAAATGCTGTTTAAAAGGCCCCTCCTGCAGCTAAACTAATTATTGGAGGCCCAGTCGAAGGCTGCAGACCGACAGGGAGTCTGTTGCAGTGGCCCAGGGAGGGGCTGGAGGCTGGATCAGGGTGGACAGGGTGGCCGTGGGGAAGAGTGAGTTTAGATGAGACACACTTTAGGAGTCTGAGCGGTACATGGTGAAGGAAAAGGAGGCATTGCTCGTTTTTGGGGAGTTTGGGCGAGTAGAAGTCACAGGGTGGGGTTGGTGGAGTGCCTTTTCCCTCGTTACACACCTACTGCCAGAGCCGTCTGGCTAGAGTGCCAGCCGATCAGGCTTCCCTTGCTCAAGAACATTCAGTGGCTCCCCAGGCCCTGCACACGCTCGAGGATGGCATTCAGGGACCTCTAGGCACAGGACCTTCTCCGCAGCCCCTCAGCTCATCTTATGCGTGAACAGGAGCGAATAGAACATGGGGCATATTTTTCAACTGTATTCCCTGAATCCCCTCTTTATTCCCCCTCAGCCTCAGTAGGTATTAAACTATTGTGTTCATTAATGCAGCCCTAATGCTGTCTTGTCCATAAAAAAATCCCCTTACCTCCTGCCAAAAACCTGACATTCTGGGAAAACAGCCACTTTCCTGTGATTTGAATAGCTTTCAGATGGGTTATTTCAGTCTGTCTTCTCTCTTACTAGCTTGGAAATGTGACTCATTCGTTCTATGTTTAGTAAGCACCTACTGTATACATAGCACTGAACCAGCTCCCAGGGAGACTAATCGGAATAAGAAACAGTCCCAGCCTTCAAGGACTGAGAGTCAGAGCAGAATTCCTCGTCCATCTGCTCTCCCCGGGGCTTCACAGACCCCCGTGGAAGGAATTAACTGGGGCATGCTGGGGTATGCGGCTGGATCCTCCAACATGGCCTTATAAAGGTTCCAAGCCTCTGTATGGAAATCTGGAATCTGGGATTTCAGAGCTGGCGGCACTGGCCTTGGCGGTTAGGGCTGCACCTTCCATGGAGGTTATGGGTGATCAATTCTAGTGCTGCTTCTAGAGGTGCCGAATGCCCTCCCCACCCCCAGGACATTCCCTTCTGCTCTTTCTGGCCTCTTGGTTCCATTTGGGAGCCCAGCTCAACACAGCCTGGAGCCAGAGATTTGGTTTGCACAGTATTTATGTTTCAAATTATTTTCTCTTCAGGGTAAGTGATAGTATTTTTACATTTGAAGTGTGAATATCAACAAATACAAATTTTCTCAAAATAAATGTAGTTAAAGGAAAAATTCTATGTAAAGTAAGAGTACTAAGGCACAAGATTGGAGAAGGGGGACTGGAATTAGTCAAGTTGGAGAAACTTGGCGTTGGGTTTGGCCCATGGCTGCTTGCACAGCTGTGGAGGTGCCTCCAGTCTGCCCTCTTTCTGGAGAGAGGGATTCCTCCCCATGGCATCTAGATGGAACATTCTGGAAAGCTGTGTGATGAATATGGATGGAATGTGGCGCAATCTAGACCATGGAGTACTATTCAGCCCTGAAAAATGAATGAATTACTGATCTATCTGATATAGATAAATTGTGAAAACAGGATGTTAGTGAAAGAAGCTGGACACAAAGACCATAGATTAGAGGATCCCATTACATCAAAGTCCAGAACAGGCAGGTCCATAGAGACAGAGCAGACTAGTGTGATGGGGACGGGCTGCACTATCAGCACTAGAGGTGAGGGGTCCTCCTGGCTGGTGGGTGGGGTTGTACCACTCAGTGAAGTTACTAAAAAAAACTGACTTCTGAATCCAAGCAAACCAACCCACTGAAACAACCCGTTCGCTCTGGTTGAAAAAAGGAAGAAAAAGCACTAAGAGGAAAATAAAAAATATCCTTGGTTGTCCTAACATGGGAGAATTCAAGGTTTTTCTCCAGGTGGGATACGTGTCCCCTCAACTGAGCTCCTGTCAGCCGTGAAGTTTTGTGCTTTGTTCATTGTGCCCACTGAATGATGGGTGGTATCCTATCACGAGTCTCCATCAGCGTGACACAAAGTCATGCAGAGGAGAGGTCAGTAACTGTGGAGGGGCAGATAAATGAGGTTACACGGTAGGTGTAATGAGCTCACAAATCTGTGAGCTTCTTCTGAGAGGACGGACCCCCTCTCCCACCACTATGCTCTGTGCCTGCAAGGGATGCCCTCACCTCTGACCCTCATGACCTCCAGCTTCCTGCCGGGCTCACTGATGGGCAGCACCAGCATGAGATCAGAGAGGAGGATGGAGAGAGGCAGGGGTATTTCTCCTTCTGGCCCACTCCCTGCTGGGCCAGATTGCCGTGTCCCTCTGTCCACAGTCACAGCTCCCTGTCCAGTGACTCTGTGCAAATCTTTTTGTTTCCATAAACGGTCCCTCCCCTGTCTCTTAGAACAAGGTTAACAGTTCCCCATTTTTCTGCCCCTAGGTGCTTCAGCACCTCCCCAAACCCTGCATGTTCCCCTGTACATAGCCCTGTTTGACCTCGGGTTTCTCAGGGAGGTCACATGGGCTAGTGGAGTGTGCGATTCCCATTTCAGAAAGACAGTTCTCGGCAGCATTTTCAGTGGCTGCATCATCTCCCATGTTCCGTGTATGATATTATGTACTTAATCTCCTACTGTTGAGCGAGCTAGTCACTGCCAATACTTTCTGCCTCTTTGTGTAATGATTATGTCCTTTGGATAGATTCCTAGAATGTCGAAGAACTGCCCATGTACTTCCGGTGATACTGGCTGGAGCTCTTGAGGCAGCCCAGCTCTAGGGCTGTGGCTCCAGCAGGTCCCGATACAGTCCCTGGGGGCCTCATGTGGGGGATGTTTATGAATGTGAAGAAAGTGGGCTCTGGCTGAGAACTGCAAGCAGAGCTCTGGATTGGGGGCGGGTTCACTGCGGAATGGGAGGCCCTGCAGGCAGCCCTGGACCAGAAAGCACGAGAGGTTCTGAGAAATCTGGTGAAGATTTAGTCAGAGGACTTGCATTCCAGCCTGGCCACCCTGCAGCCTGAGACATTGGCATTCAAGGGGTTCCCCCGAGCTCTGAGTCCCAAGGTTTGAGGCAGCGGAAGTCATCTCACTGAGCTCATGCTCGAGCCCATTGACATAGTCTGTGCACGGGACACCTCTACGATCTCAACTTTGTATCATCTGCATGACCGTGCCCCCCCCAGCCCTGGCCCAAGAAGGTATTCATTACTGCCCTCAAACAGAGTGCTCCCCCTACTAATGGAGCTCAGAAGCCATTCTGCCTTTTTAAAAATAGCAATCTTGCTGTTTTTTGCTTTTCTAAGAGAACCTGGGGCTGATCCTCGCGACGATCAAGAAGTCAGCCACCCGTGCTCCGCTTGTGCCGGGAGTGCCGTGCGGCGGTCACTTGGGTCTCTGGCTGATCATCCCACGAATGTGATTAGTGTGCCCTTGACCTCGCCGGGCAGCCAGCGTGGTGCTCTGTCCTTGGGCAGTCAAGTCGGCCTTCTGCTCCCGGTGGTTTATTTTGGAACCGTCCTTCCCCAGTTGGTGAGCCTTCATTCTTGCTCTCTACGCTCCTGTCTGGTGCGCCGCACGGCCCTATTTCCCTTCACATCTCTTCCTGAAACGGTTTTTGCAGACCAGATGTATTTGATTTTCTTCTCCAAGGCAGCAGCCCTTGAAGCAGCTCACCCAAGTTTACATTTGCGTTTTGACGATTGCTGATGTGGCAGTGTTACAGAATTGCTTCTTCCCAGCCGTCAGCATCTCAAGTCCAACCTGATACAGAGGAGGGGTCCTCCCCGCTCAGGACCCTTATGTAACGACAGAGGAGTCCTTTCTTTAGGGCTGCTGGTGGCAAAGGCCCTGCCGTCTGTCCTGCCAGCATGTGGGGAGGTGACAGGAGAGTCAGGAGTCATGTTCAGTGCAGCTCTGAGCCTCCCTGTGCTAGCCTGTGGGCCCCGAGGTGGCGAATGGCCCTTGAACAAGGATGCAGGGAGTAGCAGAGTCGGGTGGATGGGGTGTGCTTTGAGAACAGTGTGTGGAGACGACGGAGGGACAGCGCGGGACGTGGTCAGTCCACCTGGGAGAGCTGTGGGCTTTGTAAATGAAGATATTCAGGTGGATAATAAGCCAGCAGAAAGGCCCTTGACCTCATTGGGCTGTTGACTGACACCACCAGGTGCTGGAGAGCTGTGGCGTGGGGGACATGGCCCTGCAAAGTCACATGCTGAGAGGAACCAGGAAAGACAGCGCTGGGCTTGACCAACTGACGTCACACTCCTCAGGCTCATGTTCGCCGTGGCTGTCACTTCCTGCTGCTGTACCCCAGGTCCAACTGGCCCTGACCCAGGCACCCCACAGACATTTTTTCATGACGTGTGCGAAAAGGCTTTCAAGATGTGGACTAAAGCGACGGGAAGGACAATGAAGGAAAGAGGCTCTGAGAAAGGGGTTAGTCAATCAGGGGTTTGGGACTTCCCCCAAGTAGGGCTTTTTCCATTTTGCCTCCCAGATCCTGGGAGTGACCTGCGGACCTGGAGGACATAGTGACTCAGACAGATGGCAGGGTCTGGGGTGCGGACAGAAGGAGGGCCCCCTAGGAGGTTTCGGGAGAGCCCTTCCCGCTGGGGTGCGAATGTAGGTGCTGTCCCTGGTTTGGTGACTGGACAGGGCATGGCTGTTCCTGAGACGGCCCAGGCGTTCATTTGTTTTCCAGTCAGCTGCTTGCAGCATCTTTTTAAATTGTCGTCACCCCCGTCCCACACCTGGGGTCTCAGTCACGCCGGGCAGGGCCCATGGCAGCAGTGACGTTAGTTTACAGGCTGGTAATTACTTAATGGGTGGGTGGATTGGATTTGATAAGGTTTAATATGATTGTTTATGGCTGAAGCATGACTCAAAGTAAAGGGCATGAAGTTAAAGGAACCTAGGATGAAGTCCTTCCTGCAGGCTCGTGATGAGATTGAGAGTAACCAGGGGATCCTGTGGTTCCTGTGGGATTGCGAGGGGCCCAGAGGTCAGAGCACTCCTGCAAAACAGCACGTTTGGAAGACTCATGGGCCCCAGTTTCAGTCTTACTGCAAAGCAGCAGATGTGTACACGCACCGGCACTGGCACCGGCACCGGCACAGGCATGAGTGTTAGCTCAGTGGGACAGAGTCGAGGGCTAACGTGTCTGTGGTTCACGGCTTCCATGGTGCCCGGCCACTGAGTCTGGATAGGGGAAGAAGTCTTTCCCAGTGATGGTGCGAGAACAACTGATCCAATGTGCAAGAGACTGGATTTGCTCTCTAAATTCATACTGTAAACAAAAAGGAACTCAATGTCAGAGCTAAAATGCTTACTTTCTTACAACGTAGGAGCAGATCTTTGTGACCTTGGATTTAGCAAAGGATTCTTAGCTGTGACATTAAAAGCTGAAGCAACTAAAGGAGAAGTGGATACATTAAATTGAATTCCATCAAAAGAAAAAACATTTGGGGTTCAGAGAACATGATGAAGAAAGAAATAATAGCACAGAATTGGCGGAACTACTTGTACGCCCTTTATCTCAAAAGGGGCCTGTTTCTTGAAATGGAAAGATCCCTTACGACTCAATAAGAGAAAGACAACTGAAAAGTGAGCAAAGTAACAACAGAAAAATCAAACAGCCCTTGAGAAAATGGACACAGGACTGGAATAGCCATTTCTCCGAAGAAGATAGATAAATGGTCAATAAGGGCATGAGAGGGTGTTTGACATCATCAGTCAGCAGGAGAATGCACATCAAAACCACAGTGAAATGGCACTTCACACCCAGGAGGATGGGTGTCATCAAACGGACAAATAATAGCAAGGGTGGGCCAGGATGCAGAGGGCTTGGAACTGTCGCAGGTTGCTGGAAGGGATGTGAAGTGGTGCAGCTGTTGTGTGAACAGGCGGACGGCTTCCAGCGGTCACACAGCTGCCATGTGGCCCAGCCACTCCACTGCTGGTCCGGCCCACGAGAGAGGAGAACGTGTCCATGTGAAGACTTGCATCCAAATGTCTGGAACAGAAGTTTTCTTCATCGTCAGAAAGTAGAACCGACCCAGATGTCCATGGTGAGTGATGGATGGAGGGAGAGATCAAATGTAATAGACTATTATTCAGCCTTCAAAAGGAACATCAGCTGCACATGGATGAACCTTGGAAAGACACCAAGTGAGCAATGCCAGACACTAAAGTCCATGTTTTGTATGATTCCGCTCATCGAAAATGTCCAGAATAGGCAAATCTGTGGAGACAGAAAGCAGATTGGTTTTTGCCGGGCGCTGGGGTTGGGGAGCATGGGAGGGCTTCTTTTTGGGGTGGTGAAAATGCTGTCACTCTGACTTGGTGATAGTGGCACAGCTCCTGATAAGGATTTTCCACCTGGCAGTGGTGCAAAAGCCATACACGTCCGGCAGAAACTTCTTCATAAGTAGAATCGAATCCTGATTTTCACTTTCTGTGCAGTATTCAATAAAGGACACAGATAGTTAATGTTTTATTGTACGACAGGCTTCACATTAGTGGATTTTTGTCCACCTTCAGGTTAGTGATGTGTCTGAGCATGTTTGATGTAGGCTAAGCTCAGATGTTTGCGAGGTCAGGTGCCACCTCTGAGGCTGTTGGGATCTGACCCCATTGTATGTTGACAAAGATCCACAAATGCTGCTACTCGGTCCACTTTCAGCGGGTGAATTGTAGGCCATGTGCATTATCGTAAATAGAACAAGAGTGAGATGCTCATTCCGAGAGGCATTCAAGGAGATCTCGCAGCATCTCCCCATGGGAGACTCCTGGCCTCACTGAGGACGAGTGGGGGACTTTTTAAACCCCTTTCTTGAGATAGCTTTTCAGTCCTTTCCAGTCCCATGCCTAAATATTCTGTGGGTTTTCCTGTTTGTTTGTTTGTTAGTTTTAATTTCCACGGGTTGGTGGAGACAGCGATGGAATGGGCTGTATAGGAGGGTCACTGTGACCTTGACTTTGACTTGCTGATCCAACCATGGGATTAATGGTGTATTGGGCAGTAAACACTTGCCAGGTTTGCCGAAGTGGCTGTGTGACCTGGGGACACCGATGTGGAAGAGCCCCAGACCTCATGCGCCCTGCAGCCCATAGTCTGGCTCAAACATCCAGAGCATTGGTTCCCTGGCACATGGCAGATCCCTGAGGCTTGGTGGAGGGAGCAGTACAGTCTACCCCTTCTCAGCGGGCCAGGCCCTTTCTTACACCCAGAGCCCAGAACCCCATGTGGGGACCATCTGGTGCAGGGACACCGTCTGGACACTCCAGGCCTGGGTCAGTGGACCAGGAATGACCGCCATGGAGATGACTGTGGGCTCCCTGGAACCGTCAGGGTGCCCGCCCCAGACAGCTGAGCTGGAAGCTGGAGTGTAGGCCTGTGTGGACATGCCTGTGGTGGACAGAGACCCAGGTGCTTAGGTCCCAGGAACAGCACTGGAGATGTGCAGGTGCTGGCACATGCTTGACCCCCCCGGGGCTGTGTCACCCTGCCCTGCTGGAGGGGGCGGGGCACACAGTGGCCAGGCATGGTGACCAGCAGTCCTGTGGAAGGGAGATGTCAGATGTCCACTGTGCCAGCCACCCTTGCCTCACAGTTGGGTTTCACCAGTGAAGGAAGTGTTGGATTTGCGACCTAGCCTCAGGTGGTACACGTGGGTGCGTGTGAATGTGTGTGTGTGTGTGTGTGTGTGTGTGCACGTGCGTTGTGTGTGCATGTGCATATGGTCTAGCAGAATCCTTCCTTTGATTTTTATTTGGATGAAGACCTGTAAAATGTGACATTTTGGCATTTGTCTTATATTTTGGTTGGTTTATTTGGGGAGGGGACCTCCTCTCCCTTCCCTCCTTGCCTGCCTGCTGCAGACATAACTGGCTGGACCCCATGCCAGGCCCCATGTGGACGGTCCAGGGGTGGATGTGGGAGGCAGCGGCTGTACCACGCATCTCAACAGAAGGAGACTGAGAGAAGGGAGGAACATTCCAGCCCATTCCAGCCCTGGTGTGAAGGCCTCATAGCAAGGGTTCTGAGTACTGCCCCCTGAAGGTCTGGAGACTTAGGGCCAGGAGGGCCACTAGGCCGAGGGGGGCAGGTGCAGAGGTGCCAGAGCAGGGGGTTTCGGGATGGGTCCTTGAGGGAGGTGGCGGTGAGGCCTGCGAGGGAAGGAGAGGGGCCGAGGGCTGCAGCAGGGCCTGGAGATCTACGAAGATAGCTGTCTGAGCTGTTCCTGCTAAAAGTGTCCTTGGCCTGGCTTGTCCTAAGCTAGCATTCCTGTGAAGTCAGGAGTTCAGTGTGCCAACTGTGTAGTTTTCTGAAACGTGAATATAAATACATAAACAGGAAGGTCATCTGGGCAGGCACCATCCGGGTCACCTTGGGAGCTGTGGGCCAGACGGCACGACCGGTGCTCTGAGCGAGAGAGGGGACTGAAGGTTCAGGCACTCTGACACCTCATGGCTGGAGAATGATTTGTCTTCCCGGGTCTGGGAATGGAGCCACCTTTGGGCACCGCCCATTCTCCCAGTTCTCCGGCGGCACCGTCTAGAACCTCCTTGGAGAGGGACTGGGCCTGGGTTGAACCCAGGCTTCAGAGCCCACTCAGCTTATGGGGCCTGTTGGGAGCAAAGGGCTTTGGAAGCTGGGTGCCAGCCAGGGGCCACCACCATCGCTCCATCCCGGGGGCCCCAGCCGAGTTGGTCTGGACCCAGCTGGCTCGTGCAGAGTCTTTTGGGGGGCCAGAGAACAGAGTTGGGGCATCACTGGTAGGATGGGGCTGTGTGTTTGAATCCTGCCTCCCGGTGGTGAGCTCAGGGCTTCTGCAGAAGCCAGGGTCTGTCTAGAACAGATCCGTCTAGAGTCTGCAGACACCAGCTCATCTCCCTCCTGCTTGCTGGTCATTTCACCCCAGAGACTTGTTTGCCTGAGCGGCTGCCCGGGTCTCTGCTCAGCAGCCTGATTCACTGTGCTCATTAAAGTTCACCAGATGCAGATGCAAAGTTGCTGTCACAGGGTATCTTTCTCTGTATGGTTATCTCATTAATAGCTATTATTTATCAGAACCTCCTGTGCGCTGGGATTTGTTGCAGGACTTCGACTTATAGTATCTCAGTCTTTAAAGCAATCTTGGACAAAGAAAATACAATTGTCCCCACTGGACAGCTGAGAAGGCAGAGACTCAGAGAGGTTAAGAACCCTGTCCCTGAGGTCACTCAGCACAAATGTGGCAAGGCAGTGCATGGTCCTGGACTGCCTGACCCCAAACCCATTCCTTAGCTGCCCCACAGGGCTGTGCAAACACCTGCACACCCACCGGAGGCTCGTGGGCACGCAGATAAACCCAGGTCCTGGGGGGCGGCAGGTGCCAGGCCAGAGCCACGAGATGTGGGAGTGAGGCGCTGGAGTGGGGAGATGGTGGCTGTGAGGATGTGCTCCCACCCCTTTCATTTTAACCATTAAGGCAGGAAGGAAGGAAGGGAGAGGATGAATCATTTTTTTAATTTATTTGTTCGTTTTTGTGTTCCCTCGGCACCGAGTCTTAAACCGGACTTTACATGGTTCACGCCCCAGCTGCCAGCTTCACGCCTGAGCCACCAGAGCACACTGAGATGTAGCCTCTGAGACGACTTCAAGGATTTCATCGGTTGGGGTGGGAGACATGAGGGAGGACATTCGAGGAGGACAGAAGGCCAAGGGCAAGGGCGCGGGGGAGGGGTAGCAGTTTGAGTCCAGTGTGGCTACTGAGTGGGGCTGGGCAGGTGGCAGCTCTCTGGGGCCTGGCCCCCCGGGACATGCTAAGGGCACTAGGCATCCCCCTGGGACCACGGAGAGCCAAGAACAGTGACTCACCACTGCCCAGCAGGCTCTTGTCTGCGAGAGGGTATAAGACTCTGACCCTGAAAAGCATAGCGGATGGACTGAGCAGGGATCTTTGTAAGACGACCTAGGGCGGTGGTGGGGGGGTTGCTGGGGTCCCAGGGAGCAGAGTAGGGCCCTCTGGCAAAGATAAACTTACCAATTCGGTGAATGTTATGGAAATGCTGGGGTCAGGAAGTGAAGGACAAGGTGCCCATGTGGGGAAGACCATAGTAGGTGGTGGGACCCTGACACTACAGCATGAAAGCAGGGTCTTCTCTCCTCTGCATGTCCAGCACATGGTCACCGGTGGGGCGACAGTGCTGTCCTCTCCTGTGCGGTCTGCCCGTGAGCCCCTGAGGGTAGATGTCATCCCTCACTGGCAGACCTGCATGGCTGCTCTGTGTCGGGCGCCATGATGGACACTGAGCTATGGCAGGGAGCAGAGCTCACCAGGTGCCCACGGCCTCAGGGTCTCTTGTCTCTTGAACCCAGTGTCAGTGTCAGGACAGTCCACTGGCACTGGGACCAGAGTGGCCACATTTCCTGAGTAACTAGCACGTAGGGTGTGTCTGCAGCAGCCCCACTGTGCTTGTAGACTCATGGCCTGCTCCCCTCTGCTGGGCCTCCCAGAATCACCAGATCATCATCCTCTCAGCCCACCTAGACCAGGGCCTCCACATGGGTGGCCTTTGTTTCAGAGCCCCGGCCGCTCTCCAAAGAATTTCCCATGGGGATGGAAGCCGCAGAGGGCACACTGACAAGTTTCCCCAGGATCCCACTGCCACTGCCACCAGCAGAGCAGAGGGGCCTGGGCTGTTGGTGGGCCAGAGGCCATGATGCAGTTGGCTTGCAATTCCCAGGACCCAACTTCATCTGCATAAATTGGAATCATCTAAAGTAGTTACTGGGGCTCCTGGGGTTAATCCACCCTGGCACGAATTAGCCTCCTCCTCTCTAGGGCTGAACACAATTATCTCCGGAAGGAGCAGGTGTCCTGGCAGCTTAGAGCCTCTGCAGAGTGTACGGGGGAGGGCTTGGAGATTGGGGCTCCCTGTCTTCCCAGGGCACACAGGGAGGTGCACCCTCTGCCTCCCAGCTTCATGCACCATGAGTGTGAGGGAGAGCAGAAGGGAGGCCGAGCTGAGGAACTCGTAGGTCATCAGGGGACAAGAGCAGCTTCCTTTCATTGAGGACCTACTGTGCTGTGCCTCATTGACTCCCCACAGCTGGGGAGTGTTAGTAAGACCCCCATGTCACTCCCAGGGAAACTGAGGACTGGGAAGGCGAAGCCACAGCCCGTTCACATCCCTGGTGTTTTCTGGAGCTGGGATTTGAAACCTGGCCACAGTGCATGCTTGTTCTCCATGCAGTGCTGCTTCCCACTCGAGCTCAGGCCTGTGTGCTGGGGCTCCAAGGGATCAGGCGACCTGCTCAAGGTCACATAGTGAGTGCATGACAGTGACGGGCTGTGACTACACGAACCTCCCACTTCCGGAGGTTAAGTGAAGCCGGGGTGTCCCCACCCCTGCCTGATGCCTGGAGATGGGAGGAGGCTGGGAGGGGGCCCAGGGGGTGTGGGAGGGGCGTGACTCCAGCGCACATGGATGTCAGGGAGGGGGCAACACGGTGGTGTCCTGACCAGTCTCGTGCTAGGGCTGTTAGGAGTGGCTGTGGACTTGGAGACCCCATCCCTCCAGCCAGGCTGACGGAATTAGAAATCCACTGCACCCGGGTAGCTAGCTGAGACCTGACTGTGTGGGCCCCAGAGAGGGCACAGAGACAGGAGGGAGCTGCAGGCAGGGGCTGAGTAGGGGGCCCAGGATGGCTCACCTAATGCCGGGCTGGTTCCAAGGGCCCAGCCCAGCCCATGGAGGCCCTGGGGAGCAGCTCTGCAGCTGGTCAGCAAATATTAGCTGGCGCTTAACTGGACTCAGAAAGGAATCCATTACAGGGAATTGCAGTGCAGACACGTTTGATCTATGCTAATTTCACCATATTGGAGAAGCGGGGAGGGAGAGGGAGGAAGAAAGAGAGGGAAGAGGGAAGAGATGGAGAGAGACAACGGAGAGCATGGAATAGTGGACGCCCCCTGCCCTGCATTTCTCCCGGCACGAGCTTGCCCAAAGAGTGGAGTTGGAAGGTTTCCGGATGCCTCAGCTTCGAGCATCTCCCCACTGACTGCAGGTCTAGGTCTGCCCACATGTGTTCTGGTCCCTGAATGCAAACTGGTTGCTTTGTCTGGCTCTGCCAGAGCCAAGAGCCATCCTCTGATGACAGCGGCAGGTGCTGGAGCGTGGGGGCGGCTTGGGTGTGCACACTCCATTCCAGAGCTGCAGTTTATGGGTGAATGAACTGCTCTGGGCATCGGCCAGTGTGATTTTGCCCATCCCACTGCACCTGGTCAGGTCTGACCCCGCTCTGGGCCTGGTCTAGCTGCCCTGCCCGACTAAGGGTTCAGCCTCACCGGGCACTTCACAGGCGGGGCAGGCCGGGCTCTTGCCGCCCCTCCTCCAGGAGGTGCACATGAAGCTAGTTAGCAGACAGTTGGTGCTGGCAGTCTGGGGAGCAAGGCTGGGGGACATGTGAGAGGGAGGGGTGGGCAGGCTCACCTCCAGTCCGCACACTGGCTGACTGGAGAGAGCTTAGCCACCCATAGTCGGAAGCGCTTCACTTGTTCCTTCACTCTAAACCACTTGGCCAGCCCAGTGGTGAGTCAGGCACAAGCTGACCTGGGACATGGGCAGATAAATGAACCCACCTAAGAAAGCACAGGGAGGGTTGTGTTTGAGGGGCTGAGGGAGATGGAAGGAGTGTCCCAGAGTGGGTTCCTGAGCCCGGGTTGTTACGGGTGAATAGGAGTTCATCGGGACAAGGTGGTGGGGTGGGCGTGCAGAAGGAAGAGCAGGCAGGTGAACAGTAGGTGAGGTCTAGGAAGAGCTCTGGGACCTGGAGGGACCAAGACACTGGTGACCGGATTCTGAAGGGCCCTGCGTGCCCTTTGACGCTGGTAGTCTGCCCTGCAGCAGGTGCAGTGGGTGGCTTTCTTCCAGGGACGGTCACTGAACCTCTAAGTCTGGGAAGGACTTATCCCCCCACGTTATTCTCCAGCCTGATCTCTTCGGCGAGGCCCGCGGCTGTCCCACTCCTTGTCAACACCGTGCTCGACCACTCTTGGTCTTGCTTGAAGGCTGGCCAGCAAGACTTCAGGAGGTTCTGAACTACTGCATACGTCTAAAACCCCGTGTTTAAAGCTGCCTTATTTGGCAATCTAGCTGTGTATTCAGCCAGAGAAAGATGTCCTTAATATAAACATTCAGTGGCTGCCTTAGTCATTCCGCCCCGGTGTTCATGCAGCAGCTCTTGTCAGGCTGGGGCCAGCGGTGAGAAAGGCCTGTCGCCTGGCGCAGATGCGAGAGGCAGGGTCAACAGCAAGTAAGTCAAAAGGCAAGAAGGACACACAAGAGTGACATGACAGCATGGTGGTGCGCCAGGGACAGTGCTGCAGACATGGGGATCAGAGTGGGCCTCCTGGGAGCAGTGACATTTGAGAGCAAATGGCTGGAGGATTGAAATATTATCAGTAAGTTTTATCCACCCACGTGACCGCCGTCCTGAAGCTGTGCTCACCTCTTCTGGTTTTGTTCTTGTTGGTTGTTACATAACGTCCACAGCAGGGCCTGCTTGTTTGGCCTGTGATTTTTAACATTTTTAATCGGGTGCGCTTAGAGCGTCAAGGGCACCAATCCAGGCAGCATAGACGCTGAATTTTCCATTCACGGTCTCCCATGTGTCTGCT
This sequence comes from Solenodon paradoxus, assembly GCA_004363575.1. NCBI lineage: Eukaryota > Metazoa > Chordata > Mammalia > Eulipotyphla > Solenodontidae > Solenodon > Solenodon paradoxus. The sequence goes on along the minus strand of RJWH01004124.1, from coordinate 4,279 downwards.
CCAGGGGTGAAGATGAACACATCTCCACGGCCCAGAAAGTTCCCTCATGGCCTTCCCGGCCCTCGGGCCCCACCCCCACACACGGCCCTGACTTCCGTCAGCGCAGATGAGCTGTGTGTGTGTCCCTTTCATGCAAAGGACTCAGACAGTAGCTAGTCTCTGTGTCCAGCTGCTTTCATTCACCATTAAGTGAGAGACACACTTTCCTGTCTAATTGACCCGGTTCATTTTTGCTCTCCGTCTGTAGTCTGTCTTTGTTGACACCTGTACAGATCTGCTGGGTCTGTTGCCAGGAGAGACATTACAAAGGAATTGCTGTCATAGAAGCCTTTTTTCAAAGAGCTTTTTGCATTCCCGCCAATAAAGAATGAGGGTCTCTGTACCCCCGCCCCCATCTCCACCGCAGGTGACATTGTCCGTCTTCTTAATTTAGCTGCTCTGATGGGTGTGCACGGGGCCTCATTGTGGTTTTCATTTTCCTGATGACTAAGGATGTTGAGCTTGTTGTCATAAACTTCCCAGTCATTAGAATGTCCTCCTTGTGAGATGTCTGTACACGTCTTTAGCTCATTTTTTTCAAGAAATTGAGTTGTCTGCCTTACTGAGGTGGAGAAGGTTCTGAAATATATCTATTAGGGATGCAAGTCCTTTGTGCAACTTAACTATAGTGAATATCTTCACCTGAGAGAAGTCTTTTTGCTGTTTTTATAGTGTTAGGGTGATCAGGATTGCTTAATTTTACTCTAATTCAATGCATATCTTTATGTAATTCTCTGTGGAACGGGTTTCTTTTGCTGCTATTTTCTGTTGCATTTACTTCAAAACATATTGCCCAGTATGTGTCAGGCACTGTGCTAAGCACAGGACTGTGTGATGAAGACCCTGTCCCTGCTGTCAAGACACATAGAGACTAAAGGAGATAATTAATTAAGGATAAATAATTCTTCAGTGACATCTCTGAGCAATGAGGGTGGTGATGGAGGAAACTCATGGGACAGAGGCTACAGAGAGTCTCCTAACCCAGTGTGTGGGAGAACCTGGATGGCTTCCTGGAGGAGGTGACATTTCCGCTGAGCTCTGAAGGATGGCGGTTTGACAAGGAAAGAGGAGGACAGAAGCAGGAGAAGGAATGACTCATGTAAAGGGTAGAAAGGTCTGGAAAGCTGTTCCAGCCCTGGGATGACTCAGGGTTGCAGCACCAGCTGGAGTGTGCCTGGGGAATTGAGTTGCCACCCCGTGTTGCAGACAGAGCAAAGCTTGGGTGTCCCTGAAAGGACTGCGCACAGTCTCCCTAAGCCCTGAACCTCCTGCCACCAGCCTTTCAGGCTGGGAAAGGAATGGGAAACCCCCAAATATTCAGACTTTATGTGCACCTATGAGAGCAGAGCAGATGCAAGGAGAATGTGCCCAGGACCCAGTGCCACCATCTCAGAGCATGTGGGGTGTCTGCATAGAGCTGCCCAGGCATATGCAAGGAATAGTGGGCTGTGCAAATATATTCCGGGGTGAAATAAAGCAAGAAAGACAGAGGGAAGGAAGGAATCAAGAACGCAGAATCCTGGTTTTGCAGGACAGTGTTCTTTCTAGGAAAGGCATGCTAGATCTTTAGGGGTGCTGTATCATGGTTCTTGAAACATATTTTTTAGAAAAAAAAAAAAAAAAGAATTGTGTAAATAAGTATTCGAGTGGTGATAGTACTGGGTTGAACCATGAAATTGCTGTTTTTATAGGTCAAAAATGATCACCTATCAGCCTTTTCATATAACTCAACCTAAAGCTACTTTTCAATTACTCTCCATTTGAAAGTCTCTGTTACACGATGTTAGGGGAAAAATAGAATCTGGCATCTCAGGGAAAAAAAACCTCAAGGAGCCTAATGAAATTTTCTCATAATTGCTTAGTGCAACTTAATAAGAACTCCAGTTGAGGAGCTCAAAAATTAGGAGATTCAAAAATAAAAATCAAGAGGAGATGAAAAGGGAGATTGAAAACCTAAGGAAAAAATTGAAGATCAAAGCAGTGTTATTAAGGAGTGAATAAATAAATTAGGAATAATGATGAACAGAGGCAAGACTGCTGAAAACTGTCAGCAGGGAGAAAAGGAGAAAATGTCAGAAAGGGAGATTTAAGATAACCAGAGTGAATCCAGTGGAAAAAGAGAGGGCGAGAGAGGAAGCAAGAAAAGCAATTTGGGGAGAAGCAGCGGCAGAGATACCCAGATGATGCCCATCTGTGCATTGATCCGACGTTGAGGGCTAAGCATCACCCCGAAGATGTGACCTGTGACATACCTATGACTGGAGGAGGAAGAAGGAGCCGCACCAACCGCAGGACAAGCCCACTGTGTTCTAGAAACATTGGATCAACATCACCACCAAGACATATCCAAGTGGAGCCGAAAGGGAGAATTTTCCAGGTGGTTGGACTGAAAGGGGCATCGCCTACAAGGTTGGAGATACCAACCTGGCTCACAGCTGCCAAGTCAGTACCAGAGGAAAACGGAGAAATGTGCTCAGGGTTGTGAGGGGAAAAGAGAGTGTGTCCCTGGGCAGAAGCACACGGCCTTACAACAGGCAGCTTTTCTCAAAGGTGGACAGCTGGGTGAAATGCGATAGGTTTGCAGATGAATGCGAATGGAGAAGCTTTGAAAAGAACTGGTGAATGTTTAATCATGTAAATACAGGCAGAATGGAGAATACAGTATGAATAGAACATGTTTTAAAACCTGGGTGATGTAAAAGTAATAAAAGAGCTCACGAAGCTCGGGAGATGAAGAAGGACAAGTGGGACGGAGGTGCTGTGCGCCACCTCACCGCCTACAGTCACCTGACATCACGTGCGGATGCCAGGACTTGGCTATTGGTGTTCTCTTCCATGAGCCATCAGCTGTACATCCAGAGGGCTCTGCTCTTTCTTGTTCCCTGTCCCATGGATGTTAGAACAGTGCACGGTGCACACAAAGTCCTTAATAATCATGGGATCTGGAGGGAGGGATGAATGGGTGGGTGGATGGATGATAGAAGATGGATGGATGAGTGGGTGGATGGTTGGGTGGGTATATGGTTGGATAGCTGAATGATAGGTAGATGGGTGGGTGAGTGGTTGGGTGAGTGTATGGGTGGGTGTATGGGTGGTTGTGTGGTTGGGTGGCTGGATGATAGGTAGATGGATGGGTGAGTGGGTGGTTGGGTGGGTGGATGTATGGGTGGGTGGGTGGGTAGATGGATGAATGGGTGGGTGTGTGGTTGGGTGGCTGGATGACAGGTAGATGTATGGGTGGGTGAGCGGTTGGGTGGGTGGATAGTGGGTGTGTGGTTGGGTGGCTGGATGACAGGTAGATGGATGGATGAGTGGATGGGTGGGCGGGTGGACGGTGGGTGTGTAGTTGGGTGGATGAATGACAGGTAGATGTATGGGTGGGTGAGCGGTTGGGTGGGTGGATGGGTGTGTGGTTGTGTGGCTGGATGACAGGTAGATGGATGGGTGGGTGGTTGGGTACTGGGTGGGTGAGTGGATGGATGGGTAGGTAGACAGACAGAGAGTGATGAGGTATCATCTCCTATATAATGCTGAGCACCTTTAAGCTTGTGATGTTGGTGGAGGTAGAAAAGAGCAGGAAAGAGGACAGAGCGCTGCCCGTGTTGAGCTGAGCTCCTGCTAAGTGCCAGGCACAAGCATAGAGGTGTTTTTACTTACTTTTCCTATTCAGTCCTCATAACCAGTTGCTGTACCCACTTTGAAGATCAGAAAACTGAGGGTCTAGACAGGGAAGCAAGCTGATGTCCATCGATGGATGCATAGATTAAAGAAACATGGCGTTTCTGTACAATGGGTTATTATTTAGCCATAAAAAGTATGAAATCTTGCCATTGTGAAAACATAGATGGACCCTGAGGGCGTTATACTAAGTGAAATAAGTGGGACAAAGACAAATACTGCATGTTCTCACTTAGATTTGGAACTTCTAAAGAAAGAGCTCACACAGGGGACCACAGCCCGGCAGTTGCAGAGGCCCAGTGGGGTGGACGGAATGGGTGAGAGGGTCGAAGGTGCCAACTTCATTTGTAAAGTCACTAAGTCCTGGTGTCACGGGCAGCAGGGTGATCGAGATAATCATACTGTGCTGTGTATTTGAAAGTTAGGAGAGTGGATCTTAGAGGTTCTCACCACGAGAAACAGTGCCTCTAAAAAGTGAGGTGGTGGACGTTACCCGAACAATCGTGGTGACCATTTCACGGTGTTCAGACATCGCACCCTGTCCATCCTATTTCAATTAAAC